>JXCR01137926.1:0-12810 GCA_002079205.1 Phalaenopsis hybrid cultivar | reverse complement strand
GGGGGGGGGGGGTCCTCAGGTGCAATCGACACCTCCTGTCTGGTAGTATCCTCCTCAGGTGGAACTAAAATGTCCACAATAGTGGGTTAGATCCATCATTGTTCACTTGAACCTTAGATTTCAAATTAGGATGAAATTTGTGGCATTTATCAGTGATATAACCAAATATCTTACAGTGAGTACAATATGGGGGGTTTGTGTTCCATGACGATTTGTTGCCAATACCCATTATGGGTTGTGCCCACCAAACTTCAGTAACATCAGGTAAAGTAATATCCCTTTCCACAAGTATTCTGGCCACCGATGGTCTGGTTAGGTTGAAAGTAGGCAGATCTAGTTTCAAATGATCCCCAAGGATGACTCCAATAGAGTAGAGAACCTGATGGTGAGAAAAATGCAGTTTGAGACCAGATAAACTAAACCATACCGGTACAGTGGAAGTTTCATGATTTTGGTCGAAATTAGGAGACCGCTTGAATAACTTCATTAATTTGCCTTCGATATTAAGATATTTCTTGGAGAAAATTATGGTGTAGTCTTCAGCCACAGTTAGTTGGATCAACATATGCTCCTATCTATGAGTCCCACTTTCCACTTGCCTACTAGCTTAAGATCATCAACACTTTCTGATAACATCCATAGGAGGGTGTCCCCACTGAAATTTTCTAATAAGAGCAAACTTGAATTTTTCCGTTATGGTAGAAATTTCTGATTTAGAGAATAAGATTGCTGCTTTTCCACCTTTCCTACTTCTATTTTTAATAAAAGGACAATCATCTGTGCCCTCACGAGATTCCTTATAACTTGGGCAAAGGAGACTTTGTCCGCCTNTCACATTTACATACATACCACACAATTCTTATATATTTACATATCTAACACCTAAACTTTCATATTTATATGCATAGCACACAAATTTTTAACATCACAAAAAAAATATCACTATTATTAACATTTTTAAAGTGAAATACACCTTTTCATGCATAGGTTTATCACATCATAGTGTTATAAATAAAAATGTCAAACTTCATGTATTAGAAATATAAATATATGAGAATCGTATGGTATGTATGTAAATTTCTCAGAAAATAAATAGAACCTGAGTCCCTTGTGTCAGACCATTACAAAGAGACGAAAGAGAACTACTGATATAATCAGTATCATAAAATTAGGGGAAAAGCAGGAGTTCAAGAGGATGTTGAACTCACCTGAAAGAATTTGACATTCGGGTATCTGTTTAGCCGTTGACAAACGGAGACTTTCAGGTAGAAGACAACTACACATAGCACCTGTATCCAGATCAAACTTTCCACAGTAAAAACATGTGCCACACCCCATCACCTGGGATGAATAAATAAAATATATTGAAAGTTGAATCACAGTTCAATTTTGGTAAACTGATCATAAATTTTGTTCGTTCTTTTTAGCCAGTGTTTTGAATACATATTCATTCCCAGAACCATCTTTTTCTAGAATTAAACAAGGGGTATTTACATATACGCCACACAATTCTTATGTATCTAACACCTAAACTTCTATATTTACATTTATAAAACTTAAAACCTTATTATCACATCAAAAATACCGCCATTATTAACCATTTAACAGTGAAATACACCTTTTCATGCATAGATTTATGACACCAAAGTGTTATGAATGAATATATGCAACTTTTGGAGTTAGATACGTAAATATATAAAAATTGTGTGGTATGTATGTAAATTTTCCATCAAATTAACAATCTATAATGATAAACCGTATATCTGTGTATCAACTTGATCGCACTCTAACCATCGCTAAGCATACAACAACAATATAATATTTCCTTTTAGAATGAATCTTGCTGATCAACACCAGGAACATTGTTTTGGTAATAATCCCCCATTAGTTTCTGTTTAGCTTCAACTTTTCAAGCACAATTTTTTAACAGAAGTAGTTTTGGTAATTTTTAGAAGAGGATTTGAAGAGGAGCGGTAGTTAGCAAGAGAAAAAGCCAATTCGTAAAAAGAATGGAAAAAAAATAGATGAAAAGAGAAGAAAGCCAATTAATCCATTAAAAGTTATAAATATCCAACATATTTCCATAATTTATGGACTATACCTATTTAAAAGTTTGTCCAAGTTATTTAAAAAGTATCAGAATTGAACAAACAAAGGCAAGCCCCCTAAAAAATTAGGTAAATCCACAAAAAATGAAAACACCCCAAGATCACTCTTCCCTTGTTGCCCAAGCCTGCGCAAGTTAGGCCAATTTGTCCTGTTAGTTTGGAATCATTTCGAGATGGATAAATTTATATCTGCAGTGGAGGCCAATCGAACGAATTCNGCATCTGTACACAAAATCAGGGCAAGTGCGGGGTTCAACCTCAAATACACCACTTGCTGGAAAATCATGAGCCCCAAATCCATACTCTGAGCCATGAACTGATACAGAATGAACCAATAGCACTAAATTAACATTTTATTATGTCAAAATTGTTATGAAAATTAAAAGGGGTAGCATATTATTTTATTTCTGTAGCACTATATCAAATTTTCAGTAATAAAACTAGCTGTACCAGTAACAATCACTAGTTTTTACTGAATAACAGTAAGATACTTGTATGGCAATCTGCTCAGTTAAAAATTGGAAAAACGATAGAAGAAAGTATACATCAAAATGCNTAGCTGTACCAGTAACAATCACTAGTTTTTACTGAATAACAGTAAGATACTTGTATGGCAATCTGCTCAGTTTAAAATTGGAGAAACGATAGCAGAAAAGTATACATCAAAATGGATCTCCATAAAGTAAGAAAAAGAAAGCAACGATAGCAAATTAATAAAAAAAGAAGAAGCCTGCAATGCTGATTTCAACAAATAAACATCATTTTGAAGAATTTAAAAGGGGCTTCCAAGTTTAAAAAAAAATTCATTTATAATAACATTCAACAAAAGGAATGATTCTAATTACTCTATTATAAAACGTGTTTTTAACCTAAAGCAATCAAATGAGCACTTANTATATATATATATATATATATATATATGAATAATGTACCAATAAAAAATATAAAAAACTCTGGATCGTAATATTTTTGGACGATGAAATTAATCCCGTCCGAAAATAAGGGGACAATTGATATACCATAAAAAAATTTTCACTATCTGGCATGAATCTCGAAACATAAAACGAATCTTGAGACAACCGTTTGAGCAAGAAATATTCAAACCTTGATAACAAATTCATCTAGATCTCTGTTTTAACAAACTTATACACAAACTGATTGACTCGATGAGAGGGACTTAATGATACCAAAATTGGTCTATTACGAACCAAATCTAGCCCCGATCAAGACGCTAAACCATATGTTTGGAAATTTCAAATACATTTGGAAGATCAAACAAATGTTGAATCTGACGAGTTCATAGTTGAATCGAGTGTCTCTGCGAGACAAATCCAACAAGCCCAAGATTGCTCAACACCGACAACGTTAAGACACTCAAATGTTCATCAAACATCGTCTGATTAAAGGAAGCTCTCTGGACCATTCGATAAAAGTAGTTCATATTTATGTATTAATTGCACCTGTGACTCTATAAATAGAGCCCTAACCTCACTTGAAAGGAGAAAAAACTTGAAACTTGAAGAGGAGCTTAAAACTTTGAGAATGAGCTGAACTTTTGCATCATTCTTGTCGTCACCGACCACCACCAGTCGCTATCTGTCGCCTTCAGTTCCTTACAACAAGTTCATCCATACTTTAACGTTGTAGCTCGGGAGACTTTATAACCATTTTTCTGCTTGCAGAATAAAGGTTCTTTGTAATCATCAACTTACAGTAGATTTTTACAACTAGGTCAGACCCCATGATTTTTCCCTCTATGGGTTTTCCACATAAAAAAAATTATGGTATTTCTAGTGGTTGTTTTCCTTCATCTGAGTGTGTTGAATTCTCGTGCAACGCTAAGACAATAATCTATTACTCTACCACCACAAATATTCTAGCTCGCATCAATTTTATTGAATACAAATCAGGTGCATTGAATAATTTTGCTGATAAACTACCATTGACCACTATAATTCTTCATCACCATCGGGCATTCCTACGGCCCAACTATTTGAAACCAGAAAGCAAACTAATCGACGTGATACATTTGGAAATATAATCTCTATCAGAACTACAAAATTTATGTAATTCCATTTCAACACCAATTGGGGGACATGGTAGTTCTCATAGAACCTAGATCATGTAATGAAATTTCTTTTTGGCCACATATGAAAAAAGATAAATGAAAATATTCATGTAGCCGACCCCATGTAGTGAGATTAAGGCTTTGTTATTGTTGCTGTTGTTAAATGAAAAAAAGATATCCAACATTTTTTTCATACATGCCCCGTCAACAAGCAAAGTATGATAATCAGAAATCTGTAGGTATGATGCAACCACTACATATGCCACAAGCTATCTGGGAAGAAATCACTTTGGATTTGATCATCATCCGTCCAAAATATAATAACAAATATGCCATTTTGAATGTAATAAATCACATCTTTAAATATGGTCATTTTTCTGCTTTCCCAAATAAATTCTCAGCAATTACTATTGCCGATCTTTTCGTCTCAAATATTTTAGACTCCAAGGGTTAGAATCTCCAATTGAGACCTTATTTTTTTGTTTAAATTTTGGACTGAATTATTTTTCCTAAGCGGAACAAAACTAAGCCACTGTAGCTGATGCCACCCGGAAATAGATGATCAAACGGAGGTAACTTATTACAATTTAGACCAATACTTGCGCAGTTTTGTTATGAATTCACTATCCAAATGTTTGAAATTTTTACCGTAAGCCGAGTATTCATATAACACAACAATTCATACCTCTTTAGACATCTCATTGCAATACATACCTCCAATAGTGATTCCATTGAATCTACATTCATCTAACATTGATGCAGTTGACAAGGCATCACAAGAGCGGGATAACATATTGAATTAATTAAAGATAAATCTTTCATCACACTTAAAATCGGATGAAGAAATTAGCCGATAAAATACGAAGGGAAGTTATCTTTGATCTAAACTATTTAGTTCATGTCTAACTCCAACCATACAACCTAGGGTTGTAAATAAGCCGAGCATGTGCGAATTCAGACTTGGCTCGTGTTTGATTCGTTCAAAATTGACTCGTATTTGAATTTGGCCAATGTTTAAAATTGCTCATGAACAGTGTGTTTGAGTTTGACTCAAAATTGAGTCATTTAAATTAATCAGAAAAAAATAAATGTAGGATGTTAGATTCAAACCAGCATCAATTATCTGCAATAAAAGATGCAGAATCACATGACTACACAAAATGTTATGATTTAATGATAGATATAAATATGTATAATATTCTATTATATAAATAATATATATTATATATATATATATAAAATTTATTTATTTTGAGCTAAAATGAGTAGTTGTTGTGTTCGGTTCGTTTATAATTCGAGCTTAAAAATCTGTCCAAGTTCGGCTCATTTACTTAACGAACAATTCGAACACGAACTGTCAGCGAAAAACAAACTTTTTTGACAACCCTATTACCATCAAATATCTGTGAAAACCTCATGGTTGTAAAATGAGATTCCTAGCTTATAAAATTCAGCTACCAAAGGAAGCCCAATTCACCCAATGTTTCATGTTTCTTACCTCAAAAGTTTCGATGAAGATACAACATTATATCCAACAATCTTACAAACGATATTTCTGCTACGAACTGAAGCCAAAAACAATGAACAAATTGCAATAAATACATTCAAAAACCCAAATTATGGTTGATTATTAACCCTAGACGCTGCCAGGGATGAATGATAAAAGAAAACCCTAGTTTGAGAGGTAGATGGTCTCTCCACAAACCCTAGACGCCGCCAGGGATGAATGATAAAAGAAAACCACAGTTAATCAAAACATAAAAACTAAATCCTAGATTATTAGCCCTAATATAACCCGCAAACAACATTCAAACTTTCCCCGCCAAAACTCCCCTGAATTCCTTCTTCTCACATATGTGATTAAAGGTTTCATGGGCTACACTTGAGGGGTGGAACCCTCCAAGGTAGAATAGGGGTCGTTTGCCCCTTCCTGCTCGTTCGGCCAAGTTGCCCCTGGCTGGGAAGGGCCAGTCCAGACCGATCTTTCTTGGACCGGAGTAACTTGTGTGGGGCATAACAGTTTGACGAAGACCAACCATTACTTATTCCTTCACAAAATTTAAATCAACATATTATTTTAAGAGATGGCCGACCAATCAAACAAGTTATGGTACAATGAGAGAGGGCCCAACCCGAAAATACTCATGGATATATTTGGACGACTTCTGTCAGGCTTAACGAGCATTTGATCTTACGAACAAGATTAATCTTAGGGAGGTGAGTAATGATGTGAACAAACATATGTCAATGAAGAATTCAACGAGAATAAAATCAGGAAAAGAATTAACCTATCGTGGCTGAAAGGTTTTGTTGAAGGATAGTTTTGTTTATAATTTCTTTAGTTTAGGGTATTTTGTTTTGTTTGTGTGGCTTGACTATAATTAGTTAAAGCCTAATTAAGAGTTACAAGTTTTGCTGTCAAAATAAACTTTTGTTAGGCTTTGCATGAGTTGTAATTATATCTTTCTGTTATATAAATAAAAGGTTATAGTTAACAGGGCCGTTGAGAGAAATCTCCCTGTTCCTTAATTCATTTTTCTTTCTTTTCTTCCGCTTGCACAGCCTCTCTGCCTGGGAGCAGCGAACAGCTCAAAGTGTTCAACCGAATGGAATGGAACTCCCATCTTAATATGTGCCTAATACGACATGGCAAGATATTGGCATTATTTCATATTATGATTATTTAGAACTGCCAATGGTCATGACCCTATATTAGTGATGGTAAATAGATTTTCTAAAAATGACATTTTATTCCAAGCACTAAAACTACAATTTATCATTTGGCTGAAAAGTAAAAAAAAAAGGGAAATTTAGATACATACCACACAATTTTTATGTATTTATATATCTAACATCTAAAGTTTGATATTTACATTTATAACACATGAAGTCATAATTCTATGCATGTGAAGGCCTGGTGGAATTTTTTATGTATTGTTTAAGATTATAGGTGGTACACATATAAATAGGAATGTAGCTATCAGATATGTGAATACTAAAGAATTATGTGGTATGTATGTAAATGCCCCAAAGAATATCATTTGGCTACATAATCTCTCTACCTCCATTATATCTGACATGGAACATAGGTTTGTCAATTATATTTTTCGAACTTATTTAGGTGAATTAATGTTTCCATCTTTCACCTCTAAATAAATGGACAGTATTGAGAATAAAATTCCAAAACAAGTATTATGTTCTCTTATTGGTAACAGTTTAAAAAATTAAGATTTATTATTAAAAAATATAGCTGAATTTGCTAACAAGAATTCTGTTAGTACTATAATTAAAATGCAACTTTTAAAGTGATGCATAGGAAACAACCTAGAAAACACATACATCTCATGCCCATATTCATGCAATATTATGATTCTAATACATCATTTGCTAAACATATGCATAAACAATATTTTAATATTAAAACACACACTGATTTGCAAAATAAAAAAAATATAAAACTATAATAGATACTCATGCAGAATCACAAAATCTAATAAAAGGAAGATTTACATACATACCACTTACTTCTCATGTATTTACATATCGAATTTCTAAACTTCAATTTTTACATATTTGCCACATTAATTAATGAAGGAAAAAATGTATTTCACTTTTAAAAGTTAAAATAGTGATATTATTTATGTGATACAAAAGATGTGGGTGGTATAACTATAAGTGTTACATATAACTACATAACAATTGCGTGGTATGAATTTAAATACCCCATAATAAAAATGAATATATGCTAGTTTGTATTCTCCATGAACACGTCAACATAAAATGCCATGCTTGAGCGTGGGGCTCTATAAAATGCTTTACAAACTTATATAAACAGCATTTATTATTGATTTGAATACCTATATAGGTATTAGTTCTAAAGACATTTATATATAGTTACTTCTGAGCCTCCAACATTTTCAATAGGAATCTCTATGAACTGCCTTACATAAATATTAGTTCTAAAGATATTTATATATAATCACTTTGGAGCCACCAACATTTTCAATAGGAATCTCTATGAAAAGGGTTTTCGCATCTCCTACTTATAGTAACTACCTATTCAAATTTTGCCTTAAGTTCCCATGTCTGTCCAATTAATTAATGGCTTGTTTGGGATCACTTTTATATTTTATATTTTATTTTAAAAATATATTTATTAATACATTTTTTCTAATATTTTTATATTTTATTTTAAAAAAAAAGTTATTTTTATAAACACTCAACACTTACAATTTATTTTGAGTATTCTTAAAAATAATTTAACATGTTATAGCATACCAAATATGTTTTATTTTAATTAAAAATTCAAACAAAATAAAATAAAAATGAAAAATTAAAAAACAAAAATAAAAAGTGATCCCAAGTGGCCCTAAGCATATACAACATCATGTTATCTAAGGGAGAGGTCATCCACCATTACATCACTCATGGTTCATTCATGTCAAGCTTCAATGCATCTCCCCAACCTTCTGAATGAGTTTCTTTGACTTATCTCAGCACGGAAGGGTTATTTACACCACAAATGAGTTTTGATGACCATCCAATCTGAATCTATGTTTGATAAAAATTAAATATGTAACTAAATAGTTAATTTATTTAGTTAGAATTTATATTTTAGGAATATAAGAAATTATTTTACTTGGATTATTTTATAACTAGAAATTTCTTTCTTCCAATTGCATCATTGCTTTATTTGCTCGCAACCTTAGGACCCCCCTCAATATAAATAGAAATCCCATCTAGCAGCTCTCTCTCTCTTGCTCTTTCAAAATTTTCTCACTCCACTCCTCGATTAACATTTGCAAGAAAATTGCTTCATCTAATTAAAGTCTATTTCCAAGCACCAGAACCAAACATTGATTCACACCCTGAGCGACTTTATATTACAAGATTGTAGTGCCAAACAATGCATAAAATATTAATACTAAACTTCAATAAAACATTTCTTTTGTTTGGGCGGCATAAACTGTGGTCACAAAAGGTTAAAAAATGGTCATTCAAGTTTGACATTAACTTAATAATATATTTCCTAGGCTCCTAGAAGCAGCCGACCATAATAAAATCTTTTAGTCATGTTAAATTCAAAATATATGTCATATTTCATTATCCTCAACATTAATATTTATCATAAATCACTTCTAATATTTATCATAAATCTATTCTATCAATTCCTTAACATATCTTTCACAATGGACACTCAATGGTGAGACATTCCAAAAGTAAAAATATTGCCACAAGAGTAGCTTTCAAAAGCAAAGAATAAACAAAAAGTATAATGTTACTGATAAATGAATACACGACTAAGTACTCGTAGCACATGACAATACTAAATAGAGGAAAATTTGCAGTGAAATCATACATGCAGCTTTTTAAGAGTAGGAAACGTTTAAAATCTGACTATATTTATTATTAGTTTCTTAAAAAACAGCATTTCTATAAAATAAATTTGTGAAATCGACAATGTCACCACGCAGATTGGCCATAAAATAAACTGCTGCTACTCCTAAAATTTATTTTAAAAAAATACTGATTTTTAAGGACAAAAATACAGCATATTTTTAAAAATTCTCTTTTAAGAGACAACTTAAGAAAAAAATGAGCTAGTCTGTAGCGTACCATGCAAAATTAACACTTCACCTATGAGCTTCGCTTACAACTGCAACTTCCCCTCTTTGTGATTTTGAAAGAAGATGCTCATCTTCATCAGCATCATCACTATTCGGTAGCTCGTATGAGCTATTGAATGCAACAGACCCTGAGCTGTCTTCTAGTTGAAAAAGAAATAATAATAATAATAATATTAGATGTTCATGAATTTTTAGGGAATTTAAGAGAACACTTGAAGAGGATCGGGGCTACCACATTTTCATAAAAACATCACATTTACATACATACCACACAATTCTTATATATTTACATATCTAACACCTAAACTTTCATATTTATATGCATAGCACACAAATTTTTAACATCACAAAAAAAATATCACTATTATTAACATTTTTAAAGTGAAATACACCTTTTCATGCATAGGTTTATCACATCATAGTGTTATAAATAAAAATGTCAAACTTCATGTATTAGAAATATAAATATATGAGAATCGTATGGTATGTATGTAAATTTCTCAGAAAATAAATAGAACCTGAGTCCCTTGTGTCAGACCATTACAAAGAGACGAAAGAGAACTACTGATATAATCAGTATCATAAAATTAGGGGAAAAGCAGGAGTTCAAGAGGATGTTGAACTCACCTGAAAGAATTTGACATTCGGGTATCTGTTTAGCCGTTGACAAACGGAGACTTTCAGGTAGAAGACAACTACACATAGCACCTGTATCCAGATCAAACTTTCCACAGTAAAAACATGTGCCACACCCCATCACCTGGGATGAATAAATAAAATATATTGAAAGTTGAATCACAGTTCAATTTTGGTAAACTGATCATAAATTTTGTTCGTTCTTTTTAGCCAGTGTTTTGAATACATATTCATTCCCAGAACCATCTTTTTCTAGAATTAAACAAGGGGTATTTACATATACGCCACACAATTCTTATGTATCTAACACCTAAACTTCTATATTTACATTTATAAAACTTAAAACCTTATTATCACATCAAAAATACCGCCATTATTAACCATTTAACAGTGAAATACACCTTTTCATGCATAGATTTATGACACCAAAGTGTTATGAATGAATATATGCAACTTTTGGAGTTAGATACGTAAATATATAAAAATTGTGTGGTATGTATGTAAATTTTCCATCAAATTAACAATCTATAATGATAAACCGTATATCTGTGTATCAACTTGATCGCACTCTAACCATCGCTAAGCATACAACAACAATATAATATTTCCTTTTAGAATGAATCTTGCTGATCAACACCAGGAACATTGTTTTGGTAATAATCCCCCATTAGTTTCTGTTTAGCTTCAACTTTTCAAGCACAATTTTTTAACAGAAGTAGTTTTGGTAATTTTTAGAAGAGGATTTGAAGAGGAGCGGTAGTTAGCAAGAGAAAAAGCCAATTCGTAAAAAGAATGGAAAAAAAATAGATGAAAAGAGAAGAAAGCCAATTAATCCATTAAAAGTTATAAATATCCAACATATTTCCATAATTTATGGACTATACCTATTTAAAAGTTTGTCCAAGTTATTTAAAAAGTATCAGAATTGAACAAACAAAGGCAAGCCCCCTAAAAAATTAGGTAAATCCACAAAAAATGAAAACACCCCAAGAGCACTCTTCCCTTGTTGCCCAAGCCTGCGCAAGTTAGGCCAATTTGTCCTGTTAGTTTGGAATCATTTCGAAATGGATAAATATATATCTGCAGTGGAGGCCAATCGAACGAATTTAGCCATCTGCAAAGCAAACCAAATTAGAATACAATTCAATCTTTATAGTTGCTTTGAGATCCATAGTTTGTATCCAAACCTATGCTTGACCAGATAGAGATTTTTTACAAACCCAATGGAATATTTAGAGAATCCAATCTATCCATGAATATATGTTTCAACTCATAATAAACATTAAATTCATTGCAAATGCACATAAAGTCTAATAGAAATAAATTGTGAACCAGCACTATCCCGGAAACCCTTCGTATGTTCACTTTTGAAACTTGATCCTATTAAGGGCTTGTTTGGACACAAGTAGGATTTATTAAATCCATAAATCCACCAACCCCTTGGATTTAATAAATCCAGAAATCCCAATTGAAGGCAAAACTAGATATACTAAATCCGAAAATTCGCAAATCCATGGAACTTCAATATTTTTGCAGTTTGACTGGATTTAGTAACTCCAATGATAAATCCTATTAAAAGCCTTTACCAATAGCCGTTAAGTGCACAAAAATGTAAGCCACGTTAGATATATGACCACATCAATGCTAGGAAGAGACATCAATATCCGAAATTTAAGCAGGCATGTTGCCATTTCCTTACTATAAAGCTTACCGGTTCAAACGGGGTTAAGGGCATACATTTGCCATTTATTTGTCACATTATGTGAATGTGTCCAGGTAATTAAAGTGTCAAAATAGTAACCTAACTATTTATATGGGATCACTTTAGTCCGAAATTTTATAAAAATATCAAATGAGTCCATAGATTTCTTTAATAGGGGTTGAATTAGTTCTATGTGTGGGCTCGGCGACTTAGATGAACCATTGCAAAAAATCAGGAACCATTTTGACACTTTTTTTTGTTTCCAGAATATAAAAGATAATGCAGGTATGAAATGACAAAATAGTAGCAAGCAAATACTGCACCTAATCGGGCAAGCCGGTTGATCCATCCTGGGATTTTCTTCCCTGTCAACCTGAAACATACATCTTCCGTAAAGTGGTTGCAGTTTCTGGATATTAGGTGATAAGTATCTCCATAATACTCTGAAACCATGGATTCCAGGAATGCCCGAAATGCAGAGGGAGGCATGTTTATATAGCCTAAAAGAATGGAGCATCTGTACACAAAATCAGGGCAAGTGCGGGGTTCAACCTCAAATACACCACTTGCTGGAAAATCATGAGCCCCAAATCCATATTCTGAGCCATGAACTGATACAGAATGAACCAAATAGCACTAAATTAACATTTTATTATGTCAAAATTGTTA
>JXCR01137918.1:3942-26112 GCA_002079205.1 Phalaenopsis hybrid cultivar | reverse complement strand
AAAAAAAATTATATAATTATTTATATAACAATATATTACATATATTATTTATATAATAATATATCATATATATTTATATCTAAATTTAAATCATAACACTTCATATGCTAACGTGGTTAGTGTCTTTTTTTGTATATATTTGATCCAGGTTCAAATCCCACACTTCACATCTATTTTTCCCAATTTAAGTTTAACAAGCAAATTTGGAGCCGAACACTAACACGAATATTCAAAATCGAGCAGAACACGAACACACTGTTCACGAACCGTTTTCGAACACTAGCCGATTTCGAACAAGCCGAACACGAGTCAAGTCTGCGCTCGCTCAAGCTCTACACGTTNTCTGAGGATTTCGAAAGCTGTTTCCTTTGAGGAGGCGATGATGGTGGGGATTTGGCCGAGGGTGAGGTGAATCAGAGGGCCGTGCTCTGCGGCGAGGTTTCGGAGGGAGACATGGGGAAGACGGCCGAGTTTCAGGAGATTGCCGATAAAGGGGAGCGGCGCGGGGCCTGGTGGAAGATTATGGCTTCGTTGTTCTCTTTTTAAAGCTATTGATTTGAGGAATAAGAAGAGTAGTGAGGAAAGAAGAAGATAGAAGGACATGGGCAAGAGATGAAGAACCATGGTGGTGTGATTGGGAATGCTTTTCATAGAATATTTATAAGCACAAGCTTTAGTTTTTAGAATGGGTAAAATCATAGATTATTTAATTTTTCTTTTTGGATTGAGAAAACTAATTGATATGAGGGGATAAAATTACTAAATTATTTAAAATATTTAAGAAAAAAGTATTAAATTTTATTATTTATATAAAAAAAATTTCAAATTTGAAATGGGCAATTGAGAATATAAAAGTTCAGTTTTCGTTTATCACCGATAAACGATAATTACGTAATCCTATCTATTTAGGAAAAATATTTGCATACGTCGGAGGTTATTCAGAGGGAATAGACGGGCTATATCTGCATTGTACACTTTTGTAATCTCCATGTAACTTACTTGTAACAACCGAAACTACAGAAGCGTGAAACTTATTTGTAGGTTATATATAAGTTACAAGTAGGTTATAGAGGGGTTAAAGAGGAGTATAACACAGATGTATCCCTCTTATACCCTTTAAATAACCTCTATATGAATGCAGCTCTGCGTACGTCTTACGTAAGATGTACGCAAAAATTTTCCTCTATTTAGCTATCAAAATATTATTATATATAAAAATTTTCAATAGATATCAAAATATTATTATATATAAAAATTTTCCTCTACTTAGCTATCAAACACTTTAATATCAATTTTTATAGAATATATATGATCGTATAAAATTATATAGAAATATTATCTAAAATTAAAATAGTGATATTTACGTGACAAAATATTGGAGTATGTTGTATAAATAAAAAAATAAGTTTAGATATTGTTAGATATGTATATATATGCATTAGGCGGTACAAATGTACTGCCAAAAGAACAAAAAAATAATGGTAAAAATGATGGCGTTGCTGGACTTTTTCTCCAATGCGCCCTCTAAAATATTCCATAATTCGATCCGGACCGTATATCACCTCATCTATGGTCTCGATGTATTTCGGTGGGCCCACCTAAATTTTTCTTTAAAAAAAATAAAAAAAACAAAAATAATTCTGACCGTAGATCATCGTGACGTACGGCCAGGATCGGAGTGTCCGCACGCAATAATTCCTCCCAAATAACACCAAGCTCTAATAAGTTAATAGACATTTAAAATTAAATGTTTAAGGAAAATAAAATTAATTGATAAAATGGGCGAAAAATCGGACCGTAGTTATAAAGTCAAAATACTAATTTCAATGGCATATTTTTGAAAAGCTGTCAAAAGCAAAACTGTGATGCAATGTCGCACCGCCACCGCTGCTCGCAAACGGACTCTAAGTTGGATTTGATTTTGTCTTGTAGTTAATTAATTTAATAAATTTAAATTTGACTAGTTCAGATTTTCAACTTTAACTTATTTAGGATTATTTAAATTAAGTAAAAAAATTATTTGAATGAGTTAATGTGTATGTTATAAAGACAAATTAGTGATTTAATAATCACATGATTGTCAAGTAGTTGATTCAAATTTTTTAAGAGTTAAGGGGTTGTAATTTGTAGCATGCATGGAGATAAAAAAAATTTCAAGTTTATTTTAAGAAATGTGTAAATCTTTTTTTTCATCTACTCATGGTCAATTAGTGGCTTAAGAACAGTAAGAAAGATGCTAAGTAAATATGGATCTACTTTGAATTAGCCGAAATATGGATCTACTTCACCTCCAATCTTACCTTTCTATTTTATAAATTTTATTCAAGCGCATAGTCATTTAAATCCTCCACAACGGCCGTCTCGCCCAACAACCAACCCCCCTCACCGCTCTCCTCACCTTCCTCTGGCTCCTCGTCTGCCTTTTTCTCTCCATCATTCGCGTCTACATCAACATCTCCCTCCCCGAATGCATCGTCCGACACACCTACCACCTCATGGGCATCAACCTCATCGTCTGCGGCTCCCCTCCCCCTCCCCCTTCCCCCGGTTAGCCTGTTGTGCTCCTCATCTGCAATCACCGCACAGTCCTCGATCCCATCTTCACTGTCGTCGCACTTGGCCGCAAAATCTCTCGTGTCACCTACAACATCAATCGCTTCTCCGAACTCATCTCCCTCATCCGTGCCTTCGCGCTCTCCCGCGACCGCGAATCTGAAGCTCGCTGCATTCGCCGCCTTCTCAAAGAGGGTGATCTCTTCATCTACCTTGAAGGGACTACCTGCCGCAAACCTTTCCTTTTACGCTTCAGCGTGCCCTTCGCTGAGCTCACCAACCGCATTATCCCAGTGGCGATTAATACAAAACAGGGACTGTTTTATGGAACTTCTACCAGAGGTAGGAAGATTCTGGATCCCTATTTTTCGTTCTATGAACCCTGTTTCGTATTAATCGCGACCTTTCCTTTTATGCTATGGATTTTTGCATCGGGTCTTGCCTTTTTGGGCTTGACTTCCTAGAGCATGATTGAAAGGAGAATCCATTGAGGATGTAAGATCGATTTTGAGTTGTATAACCAGAGATGTTCAAAAGTATTAACCTGTAACAAAGTCATATGAATCCACCGAGGGTAGTTGACTTATCCTAGGTTGTTGGTTGAAGCTTTTGTTTGACGACCGTAACCTATTATGGAAGAGGTCCAAGGAAATCCACCAAGGATTTTTGACCTATCTGAGGTTCTATGCTGAAGCTTTTGTTTGACAACTGTAGCATGTAATGGAAGAGGTCGAATCAGATCCCCCTGCGACCGATTAAGCCTAGAATCAGTCGTTAGAGATGTCCTGCGTTTCTTGAGACTAGGGCGTATATCACAATGGACTGTATGTTTTCTTGGAAATATTGTTGTAGTCATATTAGTTGCTGCTTTTGAATCTTTTTGTCCCCCAACAGGGGCTTTTTTTCATGTGAGCTTGTAAAACAACTTATGTAGCGGGCCTTAAAGGGATCAAAATTTTCATCTAGTTGAAGAAGAACCCCAATACGATGAGGAGGCGCTGAGGAATTGTTATTTACGGTGAAGATTTCCCCCAGTGCAGAAGTGATTCTCATACACTTATATTCTGAATGAAATATTGGATGATTTCCCACCACAGTCGTGCTTGAAATGTTAATAAGAACGACATTTCGAGACTACAGTGAAGGTTGCCCCCCAGCCTGGAAGAAATTGTGAAATATTTTGTGTCTGAATAAGATGTGGGAAGACAGCCCTACTACAATCGTGCCGAAGACGTTGACGTGAACGACCTTTTGAGACTACAGTGAAGTTTGTCCCCCATATTCGAAAATGCATCGGAGATGATCTTCATGATGTGAAAGAGGTTCATTCGCTAGTTGAATGAAGTACATAATTGGGAAAGGAAATGGAGGCTCGATGTCTTTAGAGTTGAAGACAATGTTGAACGGGACTTCACTTCCCACGGACAACGTCAAACTAATGCATGCCAGAAAATTTGTGACGATAGAGTAATGGATTATCTTCTTAGCGTGACACGAGAATTCGACACACACAAATAACAGAAGAGAAACATGTAGAAGGAGACACCTTAACTTTTTATGTGGAAAACCCTTAAAAGAGATAAAAATCATGGGGTCTAGCTCAGTTGGAATAATCCACTATGAATGATGAGTATAGATTCGTTCTTCTCCTAATATAAGAAAGGCGAAATTATAAAATTGTATAATTATAATCTGGCTGCAGTTTTTGGTGACAGCATGTTGCAACGGTCATTATTAATTTTTGTGGAGGTAGTAGTTCGTCATAAGTTTTGTAGATGATTGTTACAGAAGCATTGATTAGCCAAAGAAACTATAGTAAGCAGTTACGGGAGCTATAGACCACATGACCGTAGTGGCGAGTATGAATGACGTCCGTAGGCCGTTGGGGTCGAAGTCGGGAGCCGCACGAGTTGTGAGTCACGTAGGTCGTAGAGGCGAATATGAATTATATATGTAGGCCGCGAGGGTCGGAGTCGGGAGTTACATGAACTGGTAATCACGTAAGTTGTTTGGGCTAGTATAAATAACATTTGTAGGCCATGGGGGCCAAATTCGGGAGTTGCACGTGCTATGAGCCAGGTAGGTCAAAGGGGCAAGTATGAAAGATGTCCGTAGGTCGTAGAGGCCATAGTCGAGAGCTACACGAGCTATAAACCACTTAGGTCGTTCTTGACATATGGACCGTAGTGATGAGCTCATGTCTCACGACGATGATTGACGGCGTCTGATTGGTCGTGATCGACGTTGATTGGTGTTGATCGATGGTGACGGTCGACAATGGCTGACCAACAACGATGACTGACGACATCTGATTGGTGGTGATCGACGGTGACGATTGACGGTGGTTAATCCACGACGATGACTGACGGCGTCAGGTTTTTGGTGTTCAAAGATGATTGGTGGTGATCAACGATGGCGGTCGTCAGTGGTTGACGGCGATCGACGGGTGTCGGCGACGGCTGCTGGTGGTCAATGGTGATCGGCGGTGGCCGACGACGGTCAGAATGGTGTTGGACTTCAGCTCCTTTTCAGAGCTTCCAATTTTCGATGAACCTTCAAGTCTCCCCCCTCATGTGAGAGGTGGGGCTTTATTTTTAGTGTTCTAGGTGTCATTACTGCATGAATATGTATCATTTTTATCGAACGGCCCGAAAAGCTTCCTCTGATCAAAATACATTTAATGAACATTTGATTGTCTTAAGGATGTCAGAATTGTGCAATCTTAAGATCGTTGGATTCGTTTTATCGAGACGCTCGATTCGACTATAGACTTGTTATATTCAACAGCTGTTTGACCTTCCAAATATGTCTGAAAATCATCCAAGAACGGTTTAATGACTTGATCTGGGCTTGGCATTTCCAAACCCAAATTTAACAGTATTGGCATTAACGGTAAGCGCAAACCACTGGAAGCGCCCAAACCCAATTTTAATAGTATTGGCATTTCCAAAACTTGAGTTTGGGGGGAGATGTATAAAAGGCTTGATGACAAATTAAGGGGCTTGTTTATCATTTTTCTTCTACCATTATGGCAGAGGAATTGGAGGAGAAGTCCAAAGCTTTTACAAAGATATTAAAAGAGAGAAAAAAAGAGAGATTGGAAGGATTGAGAAAGTCATTGTTTGTTGTTTGTGACATCCTCTAACTACTTGTTTGTGAAGGAGATAAATATATTTACATTGTATTTTCTTCCCATATTATTTGTAAAAGACTTGAATTTTGATGTTTATGCAAAATACTAAGTTTGCTTTGAAGTCATTTGCCATGAATAGTGAGTATTCTTCTTGTTTGTCTCTTTAATTTAATTGGTGAACATATATGACAAAGGATTTGAGATTGTTTGGGCTTTGATTTGTATTTAAAAGTGTTGTGTTAATTTGATAACTTAATTTACTTTCTATTTGGTCAATTGATTGTTAAAACCATTTGTGAATATTAATATTCAGAAGGATTCTTTATGGAACAAAAAGAGTTAACCACATGAACTTATTGGAATAGGGATATTGCCAATGGAGTTGTGCAATCTTCAAGGAGTAGTTTTCATTTGAGCAGATCAAGAGTTTTAGAGAGCTAAGCTTAAGACTGCTAATCTTCTTTAAACCACTAGAAAAGAACAAGGAAGAATTTTCTCATGATTGACACTATTTTTTTAATTAATCCTAAGTTCTATTCATCACTTAACCAATTAAAAGGGAAAAATTCTCAACACCTGGTTTGATATAAGAGTCCTTTGGTTTGATAGGATAGACTTGCTTTTCATAATTTTCATATCGTTTTAAAATTGAACTAGCTAATCAAAGTCTTCAGGCTTGTATTGATAGTAGTAAGCTAGAACTTTTCTTTCATTGAGTTTTTCTCGTTCCCTGTGGAATCGACAATCGGACTCAAACCTAATACTATTGATACTCTACATCTATTTGTGTGAGCAGCCCATGCTTTGCAACACTTGGCTTGTGTTAAGTATCTTATAACCGGTGTCATGGCGTCGAAATCGCAGCACCTAGGTGCTGGCGGCAGCACTTAGGCGCCCAAGGGTCAACGCCACCTTTCTATTCTCTTTGGAATTTGCTCAACTTGGGGATGGACTGGCCCAAGGCACCACAGACCCGACAACGACTAGGCGCCACAGACGCGGCAACGACTAGGCGTCAGATCACAACTTTCTCCGTTTCAATTTGTTTTAAGTCCTGCTCGATCCTCTTTCTATTGCAATCTGCGAAGTAACACTAGAACCATAATCTTATCAAGTAAATTACAAACATTTACAAATATTTAATACAAAGTTTAAAGAAACGTCACACAACCACCTAGTATTTTCTATCACTTCCCTCTAGCGAAAGTCAAATCCTACTTGTGTAATATTGCTTCCGACTATTCAAGGGCCGATAAAGTTTTGTAACATATGTTTACGTAGTAGAATTATTTCAACTGAACCATGCCTCTTGGCTTTTGCCTCTTCGATTTTTCCACATAAAAATATCTCTTGATTTTTGTACTTGTGTGTGCATCGGATGTTTGTACAATACAAAGACGTTAATACATCACTCTACCATCGTGAATTAAAATTATCATGTATAAATAATAATGATTTTTCTTCTAAATCTCAACAACCTTCACCATTAAAATATCAGGAAATTATTTTTGAAAAGAAGCATGCCTTATTTTTTCATACTACTCAATTGTTGTATATTTACATGTCTACCACCTATCCTTTCACATTTACATGCATACAATAAACTATGTTTTTAGGGTTTAGGGTTTAGAAGCCTAACAGAGCAGTTTAGACTGCCATAAATGGTTTTGCAGTGATTCAAAACCACTGGATAAATCATCGTCATTGAATTCCTTCACAAGAACAACTTGTGAGTAAGGATAAGAAATCATTTTGAGCTATTGCAATTGCGCTCGAATTGTTACAATGTAAGGCAGAGAGGGACTTGCATGTCAGGCTGTCAAAAAAGCTCATTGTTTTCAAACAGCTCGTGTTCTGCTCATTAAGTAGCTCGTATTCGGCTCGTTAACGAACGAGCCGAACACGAATAAATTTTTAAAGCTTGAATTATAAACGAGCCGAACACGAACAGCTCTTTGTTCGCTCGTTTTCGGCTCGTTGNGGTGTGAATTTTCTCGTGCTATTTTATTTTCTTCGTCGTCAATCGTTTTAAATTTCATATATACCACAACAAGAGTTTTGCAAGCAAGCATTCTAACGACCTCGAGCTGCCTCAATATTGGACTCCGGATGCATTCAGAGTCCGCATGTAATATTTTTACCTTCATGAAACCACCCAAAAATAAATGTATAAAATTAGCTTATTGCCTAATATATGTTAGTAATTAGATTTTATCACTGTATACTATGCATAAAAGCCCAGTTGCTTTAATTTATTAGTTTACATATTCAATTTGTGCTTTGATTTTGCTCTTATTCAATGAATAGAGAGGAAGGTTCATCTGAAAGTAGAGAAGTCTGCGCCAGCAAGCTTTGCAATTTTAGCATTACATATATAATGTTTTAGCATTACAATTAAATAAATTTAAGCAATTTAAGGGTTGGATAATGAGTTTTAATAATTTTTTTTGCAATGTAAAAATTGGTCAAATAGTATACAAAGCATGTCATCATGCATTTTAACTAATAATTCAGAAGATATGATGATGACTAAATCTTTATTGCATTAGAGTCAAATGAATAAAGAAAATTGAAGTGGTGATGAGGCTGACATTAGAAGACAATAAAATTACATTATGCCCTCCTCCTAATGACATGGTATTTCGAAGCTTCTATTATATTATTTTATGTTTGCTCGAAATTAGGTGTCCGACAATCTTGATAGTCCTGCTTAAATTCTATTGATAAATCAAATAAGCTCGGCAATCGCTTTGGTTGAGTTACATATCTGCCTTGATATATTAGTTAACTAACCATTATACATACAAAATATTTCTTCCTCCGCTTTGTCAATTATAATCATTTATTGAAAGTCTTTCAAGTGTTCCGACGTATATCATTTAACTTCCCTTCTAAATCCAACAATATTGTTAAATTCTTAACACAAATATATTTCTTAAAATTCATAACAACCAACTTGAAAAGCTTTTTTCTTAGTATTATATGGTAATATACCATTGTCAACAATTGTTCCATTATTTAATAAGAAAGACCTTTAAGAGATCTACAACTATATAACATCTAATTAGATGAGGTGACTCAACAAGTTCTTCCTTGCTATTTATTGATTAAGAGCCGTTGTTAGAAGGAAGATCTTAGTTCAAGAACTTCGACCTATATGTTACGCACCTCCATTTCAAGAAAGGCCGAGCCACTTCCTTTTTTCTATAAGAAAGAATAATCGAAAGAAAACTAAAGAGAAAAATAATCCAAGAGACCTTAGAATGAACCACCACATTCCGGAGAATGTAGCAAGGGAAAAACTTCATGGAGAACTCAAGGATAGCCTAAAAATATATAGGATCATGTATATATATAAAAGAGCAATGTAAAATTATCTATAAGTTAGTTTTTTCTAATGTAATATAGAAAGTTCCTAAGGTTTGAGAGAGGACTAAAAATAGGAGTCCCTCCCTCTCATTTGTATCCATCAAAGGTTTCTGAGCAACCAAGTTTAATCTTCCATTCTTTATTGAATTGTTCATTTCTTCAATACTTTCTCCCTACTTCTTCCTAGAGAATTTCAGTACTTGCAAATCCAAGTATTGAAAATATTAAGTTGATTTAGTACAAATGAAGAATGTTAAAGCCGCACGAGAGACTTAAGAGAAGTTTATTCGTGA
Organism: Phalaenopsis hybrid cultivar; assembly: GCA_002079205.1. Lineage (NCBI taxonomy): Eukaryota > Viridiplantae > Streptophyta > Magnoliopsida > Asparagales > Orchidaceae > Phalaenopsis > Phalaenopsis hybrid cultivar. The sequence goes on along the minus strand of JXCR01137918.1, from coordinate 16,764 downwards.
CAGTTGATATTTGAGCCAAGGTTTGAATGTGCGGCAAAGAGCATCAAAGAGCACAACATGGAGTCTAAGTCTACTAATGTGGAATCATCCCAACAAGGGTGAGGTCGTCAGGAGCAACGAGAGTGACTGCATCTGAACCACATGGGAGGTCTAAGGAGATCATGCATGGCTTTGATTCGCGCTTTCCTCCAGAGTAGAAGGTAATGAATGACACGGAGGCTTGGATAGAAGAGTTGGTCAAAAGGTGGATGGACTAGAGGAGGAGGACATCACAATTTATTCGGCGATTAGAGGTATAATGCTCCAACTGGAGGAATTCTTTAAAGACTAAATAACAAAGATGTGAAAGGACTTGAAGGGGGAGCCCTGAGCTCACGAGGAAGAAATAAGCAACATGCATGCCAGCTTGGAAGATATACGTGGAGACATATTGCTATGCAAAGAGCACTAGCCACGTCCACCAACCACCATACTTTCAAAGTCAAATGTATTGAAGTGCCAAAGCCTAAGAGTTTTGGAGGAACTTGCAATGCGAAAGAAGTTGACAACTTCCTATGTGGACTTCAGCAATATTTTAGAGCCATGGGGATTATAGAGAAAGAAGCAAAAGGTCAATTTGCAACTCTTTATCTTTCTGATGTCACTATGTTGTGGAGGAGAAGGAGGAGATGTATATAAAGGTAAGTGCACCATATCCATCTTTGATGACTTCAAGAATGAGCTTAAGAGACAATTCTAACCTCAGAATAAGGAGGATGAGGCTAGAGCACATGTGCTTCTCACAATTTCATCTCAGTTGAAAAGCAAAAGGTTGGGTTTGCAAATAACTGAAGGAGAAAGCTCATCAAGGCAATCAATTCAATAATAAGATCAATCCATGAAACAACAATAGAGTAAAGAGCAATATTGGAGTTTGGTCAGGTACATTAAACTTCTTTTTCATTCCAATGGACGATTTTAAAGTTGTTATAAGGCTAGACTTCTTTGATCATGTACGAGCATTCTCACTACTCTTCATCAATATCAGGTGTATTATGGAAAGCAATCAAGCTTGCTTTGTACCAACAATAAGGACTAGAAAGCAAGAAGCTAAGATGTTATCAGTCATTCAATTCATGAATGACATCAGACAAGTGGACAGAAGCTACTTAATTATTCTTTATAATGAAGAACAAAATACCCAAGAAGGTATGTCATGGGAGGTAGCAACGATAATTGATAAGTATAACAGTGAGTTAACATAGGAGCTACCGCCAAGAAAGAAGATGAACCATCAGAATAGATTGGAGTCAATGACTAAGCTGCTAGCCATGAAAACTTACTGCATTACACCCCTCTCCCCTACAAGCAAGTATGAGAGAAAAAGACCAATAGTCTTCAAATTTATCAAATCCTAGAACGAGCAAAAGTAGTTAGCTCGAGCACATTACATAAGGTTGCAAGAAGAATTTAGAAGTAGGCAGATAAGAAAATGAGATATGAAGACACTTGGAAAAAAAAGAACTAATGGTATCAGGTAGAAGGCACAATGAGGGCATTGCGAGCTTAGGTGGGAGAGAGTGTTATGCACCTACATTTCAAGAAAGGCTGAGCCACATCCTTTTTGCTATATGTAAGAATATTTTAGAGAAAACTAGAGAGAGGAAGAATAATATAAGATACACTAGAAGGATCCACCACATTTTAGATAATGTTGGAAGGGAAAAACTTCAAGGAGAACTCAAGGATAACCAAAAAGGATCTAGGATCATATATATATATATATAAGCAATGTAGAACTATCTAATAGTTAGTATATTCTAATGTAATCTGGAAAGTTGCTAAGGTTTGAGAGAGGACTATAAATAGGAGTCCCTCTCCCTCATTTGTATCCATCAAAGGTTTCTAAGTAACCAAGTGTAATCTTCCATTCTTTATCGAATTGTTCCTTTCTTTAATATTTTCTCCCAACTTATTCCTAGAGAGTTTTGGTGCATACAAGTCAAAGCTTTGCAAGTGTTAGGTTGATTTAGTACTACGAAAGAGTGTTAAAGTCGCATGGGAGACTTAAGAGATGTTTGTCCATGACATATAACTCTTGTAGCATGCTTGTAGAACTAGTTTTTAATATTTCTTAAAATGTGTGTTATTAATAAAATAACATGTCAAATTACATTTGTATAATAGCTTAATAAAATAGCTTAAATAAAAAGTAACCAATAGTTCACAATAATATTACTTGCATCAAAAACCTCTCGTTTGAGGAAGCATCTTATGCTTCAATTCCAACATGACAACATTCCATGAATCTCTTACATGATCATATCATGCAACAACTTAGAAGTCATCAAACTCATACAATATGTACTATGATTAATGCACGTTATTCTAAATGGACAAAAATCATCAAACTACAATACTAACTAAACATTACGAGACTCTTTCACAAAACTTCAATCTTGGCGATTTATGTTTTGCCATGCTATAAAGTAAACAAGTTGTTTAATGAGACCATCCTTCATGTGATTACAGACATGCCGCTTTATATACTTTCATCTTTATTAGTTAACTAACCATCAATACGTTCATCTTTATTTCATATCTTATAAAATATTTCTACCCCCTCTTTGTCTTTTCAGAGTCTATATATGTCTTTGTATATCATTTATCTTCCCTTCTAAATTTAATAATGTACTTCAATTCTTAACACAAATATTTTTCTTAAAATTCACATAATCCAATTTGTGATGCAAGAAGTTTTTTTCTTAATAGAATATTTTAGTATATGATTGTCAACATTTTTTTTCATAATTTAATAAGGAAGTCCTTAATAGATCTACAACTATATAACATCTAGTTAGATGTTGTATCTCAACATGTTCTTCCACTTCATTTATTGATTAAGAGTCACTACTAGAAGGATGATCACAATCTAAGAACTTACTATAACTCATGTGGCATACTTTAAAACTAATGTGTAATTTAACTTTTGTACTATAGCTTAATAAAATATAATAAATAAAAAATAATCAATAGTTCACAATAATATATTACTTCCATCAAAAGCTCTCCTTTGAGGAAGCATCTTAGGTTTCAATGCCAACATGACCAGGGCGGAACCAGTCTTTCTTTTAAGGGAGACATGTTTATTCTATTAGTAAATTTAATGTCTATCACACTTCACTATTTAGATAGCAAAATATACATTTCAAGCTCTTGTTTGAAATCACTTAATAACTTCTATAGAAGTTTAAAAAGACTAAAATTTTGATACATCGTCGTGATGAGTAGTCTAATAATATATGTAAGAAGATAATCAAATATAGATCATTATAAGTTTAATAGCAACCAAACAAATTCAGCGTGCATGCATGCTATAGAGGTTGAGCTCATGTCGGAGCGAGGCAAGGCAAGGTTGAGCAGAGTGAGTCCTAAGCAAGTGTGCTAGAGAGGCAAGAGAGGCACGTGGCAGAGCAAGGGAGAGCGAAGTAAGCCCCGTGTCCTAAGAGCAGGGGGCGAAAGCGAAAAAAATTTTCAATGGACGCATAGATTAATAATTTCAAAAATAACATCAATTTTTTGTCCACACGTGAAATTATTATTGATTACTATACTTTTCTTTTAATTTTAAATTTAAAATTGATAAAAATAGACGAGTAAAAAGATTAAAAAATAATATAATTTAAACTTATGGTATAATCACGTATTATCAATATTATAATCATGTCATTAGATATTATAACATGAAAATTATTTAATATTTTTTAAACCTAATTCATTAGATTTAAGAATTTGTTTAAATGCCTATGCTACAATTAAAAAAAATATAAATTTGAGCTAGTCATTTTCTTATTTTTATATTATCTAGAATGATTTACGTGCATACCATTAGATTCTTATGTATTTACATATTTAACACCTAAACTTAATTTTATCTTACATGTCACTTAACCATGCATAAAAAGTATATTTTATTTTTTTAAAATTAAAATAGTGATATTTTTGATGTGATATGAATGATTTTAGGTGGTAGAAATGTAAAAAATAGAATTTAGTTGTCAAATATGTAAATATGTATTATACGTTTTAGTCTCACATTCTGAAATTATAAATTGTTCCTGTTGTTTAAGAAAAAAAGTAAAGTAATTAGAACTTGTGCCATGTTGGAGCTTTGCATGGGCTTGTGGTTGGCTGGATTTGACAAACTATATAACATATAAAGTTATTTTACTATTAAAAATTTAGTTTCTACTTATAAATTTTATATGAGCTTTAACCAACGTAAATATGTTTTTAGGGGAGGCAAATGACCGAATCGCCCCAGGTTATTAGCTCAAGGGGGCAATTGTCCCCTCTCAAATGTATGTGGGTCTGCTCATGAACATGACAACATCTCATGAATCTCTTACATGAATATATCATGCAATAAATTATAAGTCAACGATTATCACTTATTATTATAAATGGACAAAAATCATCATATTCCAATCTTTACTAACATTATGGGATCTATGTTTTGCTATGCTATAAAGTAAACAAGTTGTCTAATGACACAATCCTTCATGTGATAATAGACATCCCATCTTATATATATTGAAATCTTTGATGGCATAAAGAACCTTTGTAGTCTAGGTTCAAGATGTGTGAGATGTAATATCAAAATTTGAAACAAAAAAATAAATTCATATAATAATAATAAATAAATAAATTGGAGGAAATATATATGAAGTTGATTAAATCCCTTAGGCAAACACATTTATTAATTTTACATAGCTCGAAAGCCCTTTTTTTTTTCTTTACTCTGACAAATTAAACACATTATAGGGGAGAAATTATTATGTACATCTGGACAACAATTCAGATGGGCTGTCGTGTGATACATGATGATGTGATTATGATATGATAAGCCACACGTAGTAATTTTTCATTATATTGAGACACTTATGGCTGGTTTTGCCATCAAAAAGAGGGGATTTTTCCTAGAAATACTAACCCCATAACGCTCCTCCATATCTAATTCCTTCTCCTGCATCCCATTCGGCAACTCCCAATCAAAACAATAAAGAAGATTTGCAAAAACAATCTCAACCCCAATAACACCATGCGCCATTCCAGGACAAATCCTCCGACCCGAACCAAACGGTATGAATTCAAAATGATTTCCTCTGTAGTTTATTGTACCATTCAAAAACCTCTCTGGTTGAAAACTCTCCGGATCACTCCAGCTCTTCGGATCTCTTCCAATGGCTGAAGCGTTGATGATGACTCTTGTCTTTGCTGCAATGTTGTAGCCGTTGATTCTAGTGTCTTGCATGCACTCATGTGGGCCAAACAAAGGAGCTGCAGGGTAGAGTCTCAAGGTTTCGTTTACAACCAGCTTCAGATAGTTTAGGTGTTGAAGATCATCTTCTTCAACCTTTAGCTTTCCAGCGCCGACAACTCGCCGGACTTCTTCCTGAGCTTTCTTCATGGCTATTGGGTTTTTCATTAGCTCGCTCATTCCCCACTCGATTGTTACTGCTGCTGTCTCTGTAGCTGTGAAAAACAAATCCTGCAGATAAATTTATTGTAAGTATATTCATGAAACAAAATGAACCCAGAGGATATATAAATCAATTTTTTTTCAAGGATGTAAGACATATTTTTCAATTGGGAGCTTTATGAAGGATTCCAGATGTTAGAAAAATTCTTCCAGGAAATCGATGATAAATTGATATATATGAACAAAAGCAGCCTTTTTTAGCTTCCAAGTAAGCAAGAAGATAGATTTCATTATATTTACCATCATCAAAGCCTTGATATCTTCCCTTGACAGGAGGAACCCTAGCAGCGGATGCTGCTCAACTTCACACCGAAGAAGCAAATCAAGAAAGTTTTCTTCTTTCTTTCTCAGACCTGATTTTTTCACTTGTCTTTCTCTTATCTCCTCATCAAAAAGCTTATCCATCTCCCTGAAACTTCTCACAAGCTTCAGCCGCCACCCGGTAAGCCAATCCAGCCACCAAAAACGAGGAAATAAATCCCCAATACTAAACCCAGGTAGCACATCTATCACCGCCCTAATAAGATCTTGGTGCCGGCTCTCCCCGCACTCCCCATCCGCCGATGCTCTGTTCCCAAACACCTCTCTGTGTATAACATTATTAAAGAAGCAAACAGCCATCTTGCTCAAATCCGTCGCCTTTCCATCACGCCAATCCTTTCTTATCGTGTTCACCAAAACAACAACTTCTTCATCCCGAATAGCGCGGAATGATTCCACCTTACTTGCCCCAAAGAACTCCGCATTGCTGAATCGTTTGATTTGCTTCCAGTGATCGTTGTAAGGGGAGAACGCGATGTCGAGGCCGCCATAGGAAAGGTGGGAGCTTGCAATGAGTTCGGGACGGCTGCAAAAGATGCGGTCTTGCGTTCTGAGGATTTCGAAAGCTGTTTCCTTTGAGGAGGCGATGATGGTGGGGATTTGGCCGAGGGTGAGGTGCATGAGAGGGCCGTGCTCTGCGGCGAGGTTTCGGAGGGATACGTGGGGAAGACGGCCGAGTTTCAGGATGTTGCCGATGAAGGGGAGCGCCGCGGGGCCTGGTGGAAGATGGTGGCTTCGTTGTTCTCTTTTTAAAGCTATTGATTTGAGGAATAAGAAGAGGAGTAAGGAAAGAAGAAGATAGAAGGAGATGGGCAGGAGATTTAGAACCATGGCGGTGAATTTGGGAATGCCTTTCACAGATTATTTATAAGAATTAACTTTAATTTTTAGAATGGGTAAAATCACATATTAGTTGATATGAGGGGATAAAATTACTAAATTCTTCAAAATATATAAGAAAAAAATTATTAAATTTTATTATTTCTATAAAAAAAAAATCTAATTTGAAGATGGGCAATTGCGAATATAAAAGCTCTGTTCTTGTTTATCGGAGAAAACGATAATTTCTTAATTCCTAACTATTTATGTATGAAACACTTTAATATCAATTTTTATAGAATATATATGATCGTATAAAATTATATAAAAATATTATCTAAACTTAAAATAGTGATATTTACGTGACATAAAATATTGGAATATATTGTATAAATAAAAAAAATAAGTTTAGATATTGTTAGATATGTATATATATGCATTAGGCGGTACAAATGTACTGCCAAAAGAACAAAAAAAATAATGTGCACATGAGTGAATTGGTAAAAATTATCGGGTTGCTGGACTTTTTCTCTCCAAATAACACCAAGTTCTAATAAGTTAATAGACATTTAAAATTAAATGTTTAAGGGGGAGAAAAAAACTTCACTGATAAAATGGGTGAAAAGTTGGACCGTAGCTAGAAGTCACGATCGGTGGGAGATCGTAGCTAGAAAGTCAGGATCGGTGGGAAAGCATTGATTTCAGTGACATATTTTTGAAAAAACTGTCAAAACATTTTTTTTTTCCGAACATGCAAAACTGCGATGCGGTGTTGCACTACCACCGCATCGCTACCTTAAGTTGGATTTAATTTTGTCTTGTAGCTGACTAATTTAATCAAGTTAAATTTGACTAGTTCAGATTTTAACTTATTTAGGATAATTTAAATTAAGTAAAAAAATTATTTGAATGAGTTAATGTGTATGTTATAAAGACAGAATAGTGATTTAATAACCATATGATTGTCATGTTGTCGATTCAAATTGTTTAGGAGTTAAGGGGTTGTAATTTGTTGAATGCACGGAGCTAAAAATTGTTTTAAGTTTATTTTAAGAAAATTGTAATTTTTTTTTTTCATTTACTCAATTCAATTACTAGCTTTTGAATAGTAAGAAAGGGTCGGCTAAGATCAGCTAAGGTTAGTTAAGATCAACTAAGGTGAGCTAAGATCAACAAATGTCACCTATGGCCAACTAAGGTCAGCTAAACGAAGCTAAGACTAGCTAAGGTCGGCTATGGTCACCTAAGGCCAGCTAAGGTCAACTAGGTTAGGTTAGGTTGTGTTAGGCTAGGTTGCGTTTGGCTTGGTTGGGTTAGGTTGAGTTGGGCTTGGTTGGTTGGGCTGTGTTGGGCTGGGTTAGGTTGGGTTGGACAAGGTTGGGCTAGGTTGAGTTGGGTTGGGTTTAGTTGGTTGAGTTGGGTTGGGCTAGGTTGGGAAGGGTTGGATTAGGCTAGGTTATGATGGGCTAGGCTGGTTTGGATTGGGTAGGTTTATGCTAAGTTGGGCGATGTTGGCTAGGTCGTGTTATGTGGGGCTAGGTTGGGCTAGGTTGGGTTGGTTGAGTAAGGTTGGGTTAGGCTAGGTTGAGTTTGGTTCAGATAGATTGGGTTAGGCTGGACTGAGTTAGGTTGGGCTAAGTTGGGTTAAATTGGGCTAGGTTGGGTTAGGTTATGTTAGGTTGGGTTGGGTTAGGCTTGGTTGGGTTAGGTTAGGTTAGACTAGGTTGGGTTAGGCTATGTTGGGCTAAGTTGGGTTAGGTTAGGCTATGTTGGGTAAGGTTTATTCAAGTTGTGTTCGGGCCGGGTTGGGTTCGGGTTGGATTGGTTTAGGTACAAGTCAGATTGGTTTAGGTTCAGGTCAAGTTGGGTTCATGTCAGGTCAGGTTTAGTTCAGATTGGGTTTGAGCTGACCTATGGCTAGCCCAAACCCGAGCCTAAATTAATTATTTCATTTAATTAATTTACTCAAACAAAATAAAGTACAATAAAGGAAAATTAAAAGAGGAGGAAGGAGACTTAATGGAGGAGGTGAGCCAACCACAACGAAGTGCACCGCAGAAGAAGGAGAGGAGGCCAATTAGAGCACCGCAGGAGAGAAGGATGAGAGGAAGAGGCACGAGAATGGTTGCCTCTCACGAATCGATCCCTCAATTATCGATGATTAGAGCAAAAGATTGGCACTCGGATGATAGTCAATTAGAGCGGGGAGTAGCTGGAGCTTCCACAGATTTAAGATGAAGCTTCTAGGATTGCCGGCGACGGTAGGATGCGCCGCTTGGCTCAAAAAACTGCAAGATAGACGCGCGGAAGAGAGTCTGGAAGAGAGGCGCCAAGACACCACTTTGGTGGAGCCAAGGTGCCTTGGCACCTAGGCGCCACTTTGAGTGGTGCCAAGGCCGTCTGTTTAGTGGTGTCAGAGAAACACTATCCACTGGAACCTGGGGGTTTGGATTGGAGAGGATTTTTTTTTCTTTTCACTTTTCTCTTTTTTCTTAAGCTCATTTACATCATCAAGATTAGGTAAACAAAATAATAGAAATAAATTTGAACAAAATGGGTCTCATATCAAGAAATTGAAATCAAAGTGTGAGCCCCACCCAAAAGAGAGAAATTTAGATTTTTTACTAAAGTTCATATGAGCTCCAAATTGGTGAATTTCGATGATTTAGCTAAATTTGATTATATACGAAGTTTGGAGCTAATTTGAGATCATTTCAAGGGCAAAATCTTAATTATTGTTTGAATTGTCATAGGCTAAATAAGCCTCAAGATAATGTCAGATTTAGGCATGGAGGGGATCATTTGAAATATTTCATCGACCTGGACGCATTCACTGAGTCTGTTTTGTAAAACGACGCTCTATTGAAAAATTTTATGTGGGATGGATTTTTATGCATGAAAGCTCATCACACAAAAATTTTACCAAAAAGTCGTCTGATAGTCGTTGAAACCTATTTCATGTTATTCATACATTAATAATGATGAAGTTCTTAGCATAAAATTCCAAGCGCTCTAATGATCCATGGAGGAAGCATTGATTTTAAAATATTCCCTCATAAAGCTGTATTTCTTTCCAACTTAAAAGTTTTGTTAAATTTTTTTTTTCTTTTTTCATTATGTATATTTTATTTCATGTTTGCAAAGGTGTTGTTGCTAGATGACAGAGTTTCACTCATTGGTATGTATATTTCTTATTTATTAGCATTCATTGCAACTTGTAACATAAGCAGTTTTATGGTTGACATATGTTGTACATCATTATTCTATTTAATTTGTTAATGAAGTATATGTTATGAATGTATTGTAAAATTGAAATTATATATTTCAATGATCAATGTGCTATTGTGAGACATAGAGGCCACACCACATATGTTGTCACCTGGGACATAGGGGTACATTGAGGCTAATGATAATGGAGTGACATGTAATTTTTCAGAATCCATGCTTTTGGCATCTTATCTGGATGTTGTTGCTAGACACAATTTTTGTGTCAATATCTTTTCCAGATTAAGGAAAATGTTGGCGGAAGTCATGGCAATTTAGGGTCTGTTTGGGGCAGCTTATAAGTGCGGACGGCGTTTTCAAAACCCCGTCGTACATTTTGGTTCGCGTGTTTCGCCAACTTATCCAAAACTGCGTTTGAGTTTTTACACTAAACGCAGGTCGCGGGTCGAACCCCGCGGCCGGCCCGCGGCAGCGTTTCCAGATAAGCAGCTTATCCTGAAACGCACAAGCTGTCCCAAACAAACCCTTAAAGTTACTATGTTTGCTAATGATAGTGTTCAATTTGTTATTGAGTATGTAATTATTTATTTATTGAAGCTGCTTATTCAATTCATATCTTCATGTGCAGTCTATATTTGAATTTTGTGGGCATATCTCCAATCACTTGGTATAAAATTGAGAAATTATAAGACCAATTTGAATGCACAATATTTGGATGATAGACCTATCAAACAAATTATGGAGATAACTGGAGTTGATGTCGCTCAATGGCGTCAATTAGTAAATCAATGGTTACAACTAGGGCTGTCAGACAAGCTCATCGTTCGCGAACAACTCGTGCTCGGTTCGTTAAATAACTCTTGTTTGATTTGTTCGTTAAGCAAACGAACTGAACACAAACAAACTTTTTGAGCTCGATTTATAAACAACCCGAACACAAACAAAGGGTTATTCAGTCATGCTCGACTTATTTAGCTCGAAATAATAAAACAATAGTATTGGTTTTTATCCTTTTTATATTAATTTTTTATATGTTTTAAAAATTTATTTGGGTGGTAATAATGGTTAAAAATATAAGTTAAAATGTTAGATTTATAAATAAATAGAATTTGGGTGGTATCTATGCAAATGAGCTTAAGGGTCTGTTTGGTCAGCCATTGATTATTTATAATCTACTGATAAACAAATTATTCTGATAATTTGATAATCTGCAGATTATTAGAATAAGTTGGTTTGTTGTTTGGGGGAGCTTATTTAGAATAGATTATTAATAGTTGTTATTGGAGAATTGACCATTCTGCTTCTGTTTGTTGAAATTGTTTGTAACAGAACTTATGTAATCATTTATTTTTTTATAAATTATTAACTTATTAGCTAATAAATTCTGATTAATTAATTATTAATTACATTAATGAAGATATATAAATTATAATATATATCTATTATAATTAAATTGATGATATATAAATTAATTATAGATTCTTAAATTAATTATAATTAAAGTTTTGATATAATTAATTATAACTTCTTAAAAAATTATGATAATTAATTTAACTCAGCCCCCATAATGCTACAGATGAAAGTATTAGGTATGGTCCTGATCCAGCCCTTTCTCGTCTGGGAGGAGAGGATGGAATCGGAGATTAGGCTCGCAAGAGCGCCGCTTGTCTCAACGGAGAGAACGGATTGGCTTTGGAGGGCCTTCGTGAACCAACCTTCCTTGTCACTCCCCCTCCCGGTTTTGCCCAAAACAATCGCCTTTGTGAACGATCTCTCTCCGGTTTGGCACAAAACGATCGCGAGGATCGCGAATGATCGCAAAGGATCGAAGGATCGCGAAGGCAACGACAGACCAAAAATTATCGAGGAAGGTAACCCTGTTTGCGCCATTCTTCCTCTTCACTTGGTGAGAGGGCGAGGGCGATGGGAAGGGGGCATCGAAGGAATTTTTCACCCGAACGCGGGAAGAAGGCGCAGGACGCGGCTCCTTCTCCGCTTCTCCTTCTATTAAGAAAATCTCGTAAGCGCGTGTGAGCAGCGGGAATAATCTGCGCCTAACGTGTTTTTTAAACACCACTGTGGCTTTTTCATACCGCCACCATACCCCAATAAGTCGCCCCAAACGGGCCCTAAAATAGAGCACAATTCTTGAGAGTTGGGTGGTAGCTGGCTTGCTGCTCACTCCATCCGCGTACCCTCCTCCTGCCTGCCTACCCATTTTTTTAATCCCACATCACATATTTTCAAGTAGTGGTTATTCCATTATTGTTTAAATATAAAATAAAGTGGCAACAGAAGTGTCGAAGGAGTTTGAAAGTAGAGCCCAAGTTTTAAATTTAGCTCAAATTAAAAATGGTGATGTTTTTTCTGATTTTATGTTTCTCGACTTCAATCAAATAAGTTTTGAGCTCACTTTGAGCTTATTATAAATAAGTCAAACATGAGCAATTTCGAATGAGCCGAACACAACCAGGTGCTTCGCAATATCTTAGTCTTACACCCAGTTACAATTAGATGAGAAGGTTAACACTATATGTAGGTTTAATTTCATATTAAAAGATTTTTTTTTCTCCAAAAAAAAAAAAACTTATAAATACAGAAAAAACGAACATGTCATCATGTAATGTGAGTGAGTTCTATAAAAATACAAAAAAGAAACAATATTAAGTGTATAACAATTATGGAGGATAATTTACAAATTCATTGTACATTGATTTTTAATATATTTTAATTGTGCGTGCTACAAAAGATAGATTACAATAACAGAGGATAAACAAAAAGGGTAAAAATAAATCGTGAGCTTCCAAAGATGCAAGACCACGATAGGTATAACAAAATTAATTATACCTATCGTGGTCTTGCATCTTTGGATATATATATATATATATATATATATATATATATATATATATATATATATATATATATATATATAT
>JXCR01137917.1:125936-147632 GCA_002079205.1 Phalaenopsis hybrid cultivar | reverse complement strand
CCCCAGTAACTTACAGGCTTTCGTTTCGGTGGCAACTTACATCCACATCATTAAGTTTTTCATCTCCTTGCTACTCAACAATCACATTTAAAGATGTCTCCAAAGCTTACTTTCTGTAATTCATGTGCTACAGCTAAAATGCCACCGCAATTCTTTGTCTACCTCAACTAGCACACAATGTATTCCTTTAGTTNATTTATCACAACGTGATCTCTATCTCTCAGTTAGCACTTGATAATAATTGCATGATAATTTTGATGCAAATGACTATCAAATCAAGGATCATACGACTCACCGGATTCTACTTCAGGGTTCCCGCAGCCATGGTCTTTACCTCATTCCCAGTAACTTACAGGCTTTTGTTTCGGTGGCAACTTACATCCACATCATTAAGTTTTTCATCTCCTTGTTACTCAACAATCACATTTAAAGATGTCTCCAAAGCTTACTTTCTGTAATTCATGTGCTACAGTTAAATGCCACCGCAATTCTTTGTCTACCTCAACTAGCACACAATGTATTCCTTTAGTTCTTGTCATACTAACGTTTGGGGACCTTCCCCTATAGCTTTTGTTCAGGATTATAAATACTATGTGCTCTTCAGCGATGATTTATCTCGATATATTTGCTTATATCCCATGCTTAATAAATCTAAAGTTATTACTCACTTTATTAAATTCAAACAAGAAGTTGAACTTCGGTTCAATCAAAGGATAAAGATGCTGCGATCACATAATGGTGGGGAATATAATGGTCATTAATTTACCATTCTGCTCAACAAATATGGCATTATTCATCAAGTTGTCCTTACACTTCGGAGCAAAACAAAGTTGCCGAAAAAAGCATCGACATATTTTGGAAACCACTCATGTCTTGATGATCGATTCTCACATACCTTCCTCTCTTTAACTCGAGGCATTCCAGACTGCCACTTTACTTGATTAACTGCCTTCCCTCTAAAGCAACTCAGCATTTATCTTTGTATCAGCTTCTCTATGGTACCTCACCCCACTTTGAACATCTCAAATCGTTTGGATGTCAATGCTTTCCTTGGCTACCTCCCGTACACCAAAACAAATTGCAGCAGAGATCTCTATCTTGCGTCTTTCTCGGATATCCTCCTAATATCAAAGGCTATAAATGCTTTCACTGGCAAGATAATTATAACTAAACATGTAATATTCACTGAATCAATTTTTCCCCACAAATTCATGCATCAGCCCGTAAGCCACCCTTCGGNAGATCTCTATCCTGCGTCTTTCTCGGATATCCTCCTAATATCAAAGGCTATAAATGCTTTCACTGGCAAGATGATTATAACTAAACATTTAATATTCACTGAATCAATTTTTCCCCACAAATTCATGCATCAGCCCGTAAGCCACCCTTTGGCACCTCACGTTACCACTTCTCTCACTCTCATCCCCACGTCCACTATGCGGCCCACTACCTCTTAAGGATCCCAAAGCTGCTCTCTGCCACTTTCACCTCCATTGCCTCTACCCGAAAACCCTCAGCCAACCACCTCTCTGCTTCATATTACATCGACTAGCTCTCATCCGACGATCATGCCTCCTCCCCCAAAACATCTTATGGTTATTCGCTCTCAGACTTGTTTCATACCCAAAAAGGCGATTCTCGATCTCTTGCATGACAGNACTAAACATGTAATATTCACTGAATCAATTTTTCCCCACAAATTCATGCATCAGCCCGTAAGCCACCCTTCGACACCTCACGTTACCACTCCTCTCACTCTCATCCCCACGTCCACTATGAGGCCCACTGCTTCTTAAGGATCCCAAAGCTGCTCTCTGCCCCTTTCACCTCCATTGCCTCTACCCGAAAACCCTCAGCCAACCACCTCTCCGCTTCATATTACATCTACCAGCTCTCATCCGACGATCAAGACTCCTCCCCCAAAACATCTTATGGTTATTCGTTTTCAGACTCGTTTCATACCCAAAAAGGTGATTCTCGATCTCTTGCAAGACAAACACCTTCCAAAAGAACTGCTTCATTTCAAAGAGGCCATCAAATATAAACATTGACAATAAGCTACTGATGAATTTAATGCTCGGCAAAAACAACATACATAAAAATTGGTTCCTTCTCCCACTGATCATTCAGTCCTTGGAAGCAAGTAAACTTACAGAATCAAATGTAACAATGGTGGTACTATTGTCCGATATAAAGCTCGTCTCCTAGCTCTGGGACATCAATAAGAGTATTGTCTTAAATATACTGATACCTTCAGTCCCGTTGCCAAATCCCTACAATACGACTCTTACTTATCATCACTCTTCAGAACAAGTGGACAATACTCCAAATAGATTTATCTAATGATTTATTACACAGTCGTCTAGGAGAAACAATTTATATGTATCAGCCACCGGGCTATAAAGATCCCACGCACCCCTCATATGTGTCACCTACTGAAATCAATCTACGGTCTTAAGCAAGGCCCAAGTCAGTGGAACAATACTTTCACAACTCATGTACTTACATTTAGATTCGTCACCAGTGTTGTTGATCCGTCCCTCTACATCTATCACCACGCTTCTCATTGACTTTATCTCCTATTTCATGTTGATGATATACTTCTAACTGGTAATGATACTGGTAAGATGTACCAACTTCAACAAGAATTACAAACTCATTTTTCCATGAAGCTTATAGATTCGGTCTCTACATTTCTCGAGATCAATATTACTCACACTCCTAGTGGCTATCACCTCAACCAAACCAGTTATGTTCACGATATTCTGAATCATGTCGGCATTACTACCTGCAAACTGGTGCCTGCACCTCAAACCGTTTCTATCAAGAGCTTATCAGATTCTAATGTCCTCTCCGATCCCTCTCTTTATAGGCAACTGGTCGGTTCTCTACAGTACATCAATTTAACTCGACCAGACATCATGGTTGTTGTTAATTCTCTCTCTCCGCATCTTCAAAATCCGTTTCAGTCTCATTATCAAGATCTTGTTTTACCATTCATAGAAGATCCACTCACACTTCAAACTTATGTTGATGCTAGTTGGGCCAGTGATGTGCATGACAAAAGATTAATTGCAGGCTATTGTACCTTTATTGGACCCAATCTTCTCTCTTGGCATGTGAAAAAACAACCAACCGTTGCTCGGTCCTCCATCGAAACCGAATACCGAGCCATATCTTTGGCGGTGACCGAATTATATGGCTTCGTCGTTTGCTACAGAATTTTCAAGTCTCTCTTATTACACCTACCATTATATATTGTAATAGCATGTCATACATGGCAATCACTAAGAACTTAATCTTCCATACATGAACAAAACATATTGAAATTGACTATCATTTCACTCTGAACACATTCAATCAAATGAGATTACCCTATAATATCTACCTTCAGAAGCAAAGATTGCAAACATTTTCACCAAAGCTCTACCTACTCCTAGGTTCTGCACTCTCTAGGACAAACTAACAATGTCTCCTTCAAATATTATTAGTTTGCAGGGGGCTATTAATGAACCCAAATAGTTATCCCGCCTGTTATCGTTAAGGCTTATTAATTGTACTTGGTTGTAATTATCTGTTATTATTTAAAGTAAGGTTCTTATATAAGTTTCCTTGTAATAGTCTTATAATGTGACATATTATTTGCTTTCCTGTAATTATGCCTCTCTGTATTCTCCAAATCTATGAAAAACTAAGCAAACACGAGCAATTTATCAATCCAAACTCAAACAATGACCTTTTCTGGCGACTCTTCGAGCGAAAAAGAAAGCATCTTAAAACCAACTAGAAGTTGAAAGCTTCACCATTTACCTTTTTAACAACATCGAGGGCTCGATCGCTGCTGCACTGACCATGACTAAAGCTGCCACACTCGCCAGAAGGAGTCCCGAAGCTCGCAAAGTTTATGGATGAGATGAGCTGATTGGGATACGGGCACTCCAGCTTGAGGAGAGGTGTGGAATTCATGGTGGTCTTCTGAAAAGGCAGCTCAGACTCCACCAATGGAGCAGGGTGAGATTCTGAAACATACCCACATATGCTTTTAACCTGCTTAATCGCGAATGATATTTGCTCTGGATTTCCACCAATCTCTTCAAAAAGAACCATTGTGTTGCTTCCAGACTGAACCATGGAGCGAGGCAAATGATACCTGTTTGATTGAACAATTCATGCTAATGAAAAGAAAAATCAAGTTTTGAGGACTATGAAAGCATTTTATAGAATAGGTGAAATAAATTTTGGAAGAATTACATGCATACCACTTAATTTCTATGTATTTACATATCTAACACTTAAACTTCAATTTTTACATGAGAGAAGTGTCAAAATGATTTGCTTACTCTTTGTAGGGGTCATTTTAGTCGTAGAGTTTAAAAAAGTGTCACCTTTGTCCCTAGACTCTTTTAGTGGGGGGCTACGATAATCCTTTGTAGGGATAATTTTAGCCCATATTAAAAAGCCTGGGGACTAATTTGGCACTCTTATGAACTCTAAGACTAAATTGGCCTCATGAAAATAGTCAGGGGACAATTTTGGCACTAATTTTTACATATATGACATTTTACCCATGCATGAAAAGCTAATTTCACATTTTAAAAATTAAAAAAGTGTATTTTCAATATGATATGAAAGATTTGGGTGACATATACATGTAAAAAAATAAACTTTAGGCGTTAGATATATAAATACATAGTACGTATGCATGTAAATGCCTTAATAAATTTTGATTCTTACAATTGTTGAGAAGGCTTCCCACAGTTTTTCAGGCACTTATCAGAGTTATAAGATCCTTTGTAACTGCATGAATTGCATCCATTTTGTGAAGCGAAATTAGTCGGCCAATACCGGCCGATACTCTGCCCGTTGATCCACGCCTCCCCCTTTCCCATCCCTGTGAAGTCTATTATGATGGGATCGTTGCCATCGGGAGCGGCGAAGCTCGCCTGCATCGAGATTTTTACATAAGAACACAAGCTAGTAAAAACAACTGAGAAAAATGTCAAAATGGTCCCTCAATTATTTACATGGGGTAATTTTAGTCCTCGAGTCTATAAAAATATCAATTTAGTCCCCAATATCTTCTAAAATATAGTTGAAAAAGTTCTGAATAAAAAATATTTAAGCCCCCTTTAAAGGAGTTCAAGGATTAATTTAACACTTAAAATAGACACATAAATAGTCAGGGGACTATTTTGACATTTTGCTCTTTCAAAAATTCACAGCATAGAAGTTGTTGGGATAAAGTGGGAGCGAAAATTTAGCGACAAATGGTCATAATCTCATTAGAATTGCTTCTAAGCTAGCAAAGAAACAAATTTTTAATTATTAGCTTGATAATATTAGCTACAATTTATACAAATATACTTGATATAATTTTGAAACTTTACCTTGTACCAGATTAATGGCTGATTTTTTGGAATATTAGGAAGTGAGACCCAATCTGATGAATTTAGAGAACTGCTATATAAGCCGGACGACTCGCCTTTAAGACCAACCTAAGTTTGCACAAAGGCATTTTGTGAGTTCAAAATAACAAATTTAATTCAAACATGATAGCAATGGGTATAAATCATGAATTGGCACTATAGAAGCTCCATTTAAAAGTAATATAAAAACACGATATTGTACATTTGACCAAATTCGGAACTAGAAAAGTGTCGAAGTAGTCCCATGATTCTTTGCAGGGGATCATTTTAATCCCAGAGTCGATAAAAAGCTCAATTTAGTCCCCAAACTTTTCTAATATGGGTTGAAATAGCTCCAAAGGTGGATTATTTCTACCCCAATTTAAAAAGTATAAGGACAAATTTAGCACTTTTATAGACTTTGAAACAAAAATATCCCCACATAAAATAGTTAGAGGCCTATTTTGGCACTTTACTCAACTCTAAACAAAGAATAAACTTATAGATTGCCGATAGGCAATCTGAACTTTCATTGCAAATTAAAGGTTGAAAAAAGCAATGGCATTCTTATGTCATGGATTGGTGATGAATGATGAAATATTTNCCCTTTCCCATCCCCGTGAAGTCTATTATGATGGGATCGTTGCCATCGGGAGCGGCAAAGCTCGCCTGCATCAAGATTTTGACATAAGAACACAAGCTAGTAAAAACAACGAAGAAAATTGTCAAAATGGTCCTCAATTATTTACATGGGAAAATTTTAGTCCTCAAGTCTATAAAAATATCAATTTAGTCGCCAATATCTTCTAAAATATAGTTGAAAAAGTTCTCAATAAAAAGTATTTTAATTTAACACTTTTATAAACTCTGGGACAAAAATAGACACATATAAATAGTCAGGGGACTATTTTGACATTTTGCTCTTTCAAAAATTCACAGCATAGAAGTTGTTGGGATAAAGTGGCGGCGAAAATTTAGTGACAAATGGTCATAATCTCATTAGAATTCCTTCAAAGCTAGCAAAGAAACAATTTTTTAATTATTAGCTTGATAATATTAACTACAATTTATACAAATATAATTGATATAATTTTG
The DNA here is from genome assembly GCA_002079205.1 of Phalaenopsis hybrid cultivar. Lineage (NCBI taxonomy): Eukaryota > Viridiplantae > Streptophyta > Magnoliopsida > Asparagales > Orchidaceae > Phalaenopsis > Phalaenopsis hybrid cultivar. The sequence continues at coordinate 141,132 of JXCR01137917.1, read as the reverse complement.
AAACTTTACCTTGTACCAGATTAATGGCTGATTTTTTGGAATATTGGGAAGTGAGACCCAATCTGATGAATTTAGAGAACTGCTATATAAGCCGGACGACTCGCCTTTAAGACCAACCTAAGTTTGCACAAAGGCATTTTGTGAGTTCAAAATAACAAATTTAATTCAAACATGATAGCAATGGGTATAAATCATGAATTGGTACTATAGAAGCTCCATTTAAAAGTCCTATAAAAACACGAGCTTATACATTTGACCAATTTCGGAACTAGAAAAGTGTCGAAGTAGTCCCATGATTCTTTGCAGGGGATCATTTTAATCCCAGAGTTGATAAAAAGCTCAATTTAGTCCCCAAACTTTTCTAATATGGGTTGAAATAGCTCCAAAGGAGGATTATTTCAACCCCAATTTAAAAAGTATAAGGACAAATTTAGCACTTTTATAGAGTTTGAAACAAAAATATCCCCACGTAAAATAGTTAGAGGCCTATTTTGGCACTTTACTCAACTCTAAACAAAGAATAAACTTTTAGATTGCCGATAGGCAATCTGAACTTTCATTGCAAATTAAAGGTTGAAAAAAAGCAATGGCATTCTTATGTAATGGATTGGTGATGAATGATGAGAAATTTAAGTCACAGATTCAGCCCTAAGTTTTTTTTTTTTCTATAAAATCGCGCCTACGACTTAGAAAAAGGCGAAAAACTGAATAACTAGGTCCAAATGAAAAAATAAATAAAGAAAATTACCATGGTTTCTCAACAGAAATAGAATCATGCATATTTTTATTCAGGTTATTTGACCGTTAAGAAGACATACCTGGTATGTCCACTCTTCAGAAGATAAATCCAATGTTCCTTTTTGGCCCCTCAGCTGTACAGGACCAGTAATTCCAGCACCAGTGAGGTCAAAAAATGCACCATAATTCTAAAAAAAGACGGAGGAAAATCAAATTAAATTATTATTATGACAAAATTACTAATCAGAAAGTCAAGGCAACCATTATGAATGCTCACAAAATAAGTTTCTCTCTTCCTAAATTCAAACAAATTACCTGCAAAATAAGTTTCTCTCTTCCTAAATTCAAACAAATTACCTGCAAACCAACTGTTGCACTCAAAAGATCAATTTTATTGCTTCCCGGAGAAAAAACAATGGGATTATCAAAGGAGATTTTCGTCCCCTGCGCGCTTCCTGCAACAGATGAAAAATTAGCCATCTCAATCATTTGGCTTAGTTCATAAAAATTTTTAATTTTATCACTGAATTTCTTACTCATCAGAAATCCTCTCACCTGAATGAATACCATTAACAAAAACATGGAGAACATGGCCAAGTGATTCTATATGGAGATTTGATTGCAAAGGGCCATTAAGAAATGACTCACTTCCATTTACATCAATACTACAACAAATAAATTACATATAGTTACTAATGAAAATAAAAAAAAATTAATTTTTGATCTATTTACAAATAAAACCAGATGCTCACCTTATTGAATACCAGAGATAATCAGTACTGTCACTAGTGGTGCTTATCTGTTCCAGTAACCCATTTTTCTTGAAGGCATTGTCTTTCGATATACCGATGGGTTCATTAACGAAAGTCCAATCTGATGGTGAAGAAATAGAGGAAGCAGCTGGTTTATCTGAGGATTGAGGTGCAGAGTTCAGATATAAAGCTTCCACAGTAGTAGATTGAGAGTTGATCTGCAAGAAAATAATAATTTAAAAATTACAGTTTTTCAGAAGCCTTTGCATTGTACATACATAATTGAAACAAACAAACTTTCTTGGCTCCATTAACAATTACTGACTCAAAAAGTTCAAAAACAAGTTTGAAAAAGCCGTACTGCACAGTACACACTAATCTAGTTCATTTCAAATTGTACAAAAATCTTAAAGTGGTATTTATATAAATACCACACAATTCTTACGTATTTACATATCTAAAACAAAAAATTTCATTTACATGCATAAAACTCAAATCTTTAGTATTTACATATCTAAAACAAAAAATTTCATTTACATGCATAAAACTCAAATCTTTAATTTCACATCAAAAAACACTCTTATTTACTTTTTAAAAGTGACATACAACTTTTCATGCAAGGTTTATAACACCAAAATGTTATAAATGTAATATAAAAGTATAGATGTTAGATACGTAAATACATAAGAATTGTGTGGNTTTTCCATGAAGCTTATAGATTCGGTCTCTACATTTCTCGAGATCAATATTACTCACACTCCTAGTGGCTATTACCTCAACCAAACCAGTTATGTTCACGAGATTATGAATCATGTCGACATTACTACCTGCAAACCGGTGCCTGCACCTCAAACCGTTTCTATCAAGAGCTTATCGGATTCTAATGTCCTCTCCGATCCCTCTCTTTATAGGCAACTGGTCGGTTCTCTACAGTACATCAATTTAACTCGACCAGACATCATGGTTGTTGTTAATTCTCTCTCTCTGCATCTTCAAAATCCGTTTCAGTCTCATTATCAAGATCTCGTTTTACCATTCATAGCAGATCCGCTCACACTTCAAACTTATGTTGATGCTAGTTGGGCCAGTGATGTGCATGACAGAAGATTAATTGCGCTATTGTACCTTTATTGGACCCAATCTTCTCTCTTGGCATGTGAAAAAACAACCTACCGTTGCTCGGTCCTCCATCAAAGCAGGATACCGAGCCATATCTTTGGCGGTGACCGAATTATATGGCTTCGTCGTTTGCTACAGAATTTTCAAGTCTCTCTTACTACACCTACCATTATATATTGTAATAGCATGTCATCCATGGCAATCACTAAGAACTTGATCTTCCATACATGAACAAAGCATATTGAAATTGGCTATCATTTCACTCTGAACACATTCAATCAAATGAGATTACCCTATAATATCTGCCTTTAGAAGCACAGATTGCAAACATTTTCACCAAAGCTCTACCTACTCCTAGGTTATGCACTCTCCGGGACACACTGACGATATCTCCTCCAAATATTATTAGTTTGCAGGGGGCTATTAATGAACCCAAATAGTTATCCCCGCCTGTTATTGTTAAGGCTTATTAATTGTACTTGGTCGTAATTACCTGTTATTATTTAAAGTAGGGTTTTTATATAAGTTTCCTCGTAATAGTCTTATAATGTGACATATTATTTGCTTTCCTGTAATTATGCCTCTCTGTATTCTCCAAATCTATCAAAAACTAAGCAAACACGAGCAATTTATCAATCCAAACACAAACAATGACCTTTTCTGGCGACTCTTTGAGCGAAAAAGAAAGCATCTTAAAACCAACTAGAAGTAGAAAGCTTCACCATTTACCTTTTTAACAACATCGAGGGCTCGATCGCTGCTGCACTGACCATGACTAAAGCCGCCACACTCGCCAGAAGGAGTCCCGAAGCTCGCAAAGTTTATGGACGAGATGAGCTGATTAGGATACGGGCACTCCAGCTTGAGGAGAGGTGTGGAATTCATGGTGGTCTTCTGAAAGGGCAGCTCAGACTCCACCAATGGAGCAGGGTGAGATTCTGAAACATACCCACATATGCTTTTAACCTGCTTAATGGCGAATGATATTTGCTCTGGATTTCCACCAATCTCTTCAAAAAGAACCATTGTGTTGCTTCCAGACTGAACCATGGAGCGAGGCAAATGATACCTGTTTGATTGAACAATTCATGCTAATGAGAAAAAAATTCAAGTTTTGAGGACTATGGAAGCATTTTATAGAATAGGTGAAATAAATTTTGGAAGAATTACATGCATAACACTTAATTGCTATGTATTTACATATATAACACTTAAACTTCAATTTTTACATGAGAGAAGTGTCAAAATGATCCGCTTACTCTTTGTAGGGGCCATTTTAGCCGTAGAGTTTAAAAAAGTGCCACCTTTGTCCCTAGACTCTTTTAGTGGGGGGCTACGATAATCCTTTGTAGGGATAATTTTAGTCCATATTAAAAAGCCTGAGGACCAATTTGACACTTTTATGAACTCTAAGACTAAATTGGCCTCATGAAAATAGCCAGGAGTCAATTTTGGCACTAATTTTTACATATATGACATTTTACCCATGCATGAAAAGCTAATTTCACATTTTAAAAATTAAAAAAGTGTATTTTCAATATGATATGAAAGATTTGGGTGACATATACATGTAAAAAAGTAAACTTTAGGCGTTAGATATATAAATACATAGTAATTGGATCGTATAAATGTAAATGCCCCGATAAATTTTGATTCTTACAGTTGTTGAGAAGGCTTCCCACAGTTTTTCAGGCACTTATCAGAGTTATAAGATCCTTTGTAACTGCATGAATTGCATCCATTTTGTGAAGCGAAATTAGTCGGCCAATACCGGCCGATACTCTGCCCGTTGATCCACACCTCCCCCTTTCCCATCCCCGTGAAGTCTATTATGATGGGATCGTTGCCATCGGGAGCGGCAAAGCTCGCCTGCATCGAGATTTTGACATAAGAACACAAGCTAGTAAAAACAACGGAGAAAAATGCCAAAATGGTCCCTCAATTATTTACATTGGGTAATTTTAGTCCTCGAGTCTATAAAAATATCAATTTAGTCCCCAATATCTTCTAAAATATAGTTGAAAAAGTTCCCAATAAAAAGTATTTAAGCCCCCTTTAAAGGAGTTCAAGAATTAATTTAACACTTTTATAAACTTTGGAACAAAAATAGACACATATAAATAGTCAGGGGACTATTTTGACATTTTGCTCTTTCAAAAATTCACAGCATAGAAGTTGTTGGGATAAAGTGCCGGCGAAAATTTAGTGACAAATGATCATAATCTCGTTAGAATTCCTTCAAAGCCAGCAAAGAAACAAATTTTTAATTATTAGCTTGATAATATTAGCTACAATTTATACAGATATACTTGATATAATTTTGAAACTTTACCTTGTACCAGATTAATGGCTGATTTTTTGGAATATTAGGAAGTGAGACCCAATCTGATGAATTTAGAGAACTGCTATATAAGCCGGACGACTCGCCTTTAAGACCAACCTAAGTTTGCACAAAGGCATTTTGTGAGTTCAAAATAACAAATTTAATTCAAACATGATAGCAATGCGTATAAATCATGAATTGGCACCATAGAAGCTCCATTTAAAAGTACTATAAAAACACGCGCTTATACATTTGACCAAATTCGGAACTACAAAAGTGTCGAAGTAGTCCCATGATTCTTTGCAGGGGATCATTTTAATCCTTGAGTCGATAAAAAGCTCAATTTAGTCCCCAAACTTTTCTAATATGGGTTAAAATAGCTCCAAAGGTGGATTATTTCTACCCCAATTTAAAAAGTATAAGGACAAATTTAGCACTTTTATAGACTTTGAAACAAAAATATCTCAACGTAAAATAGTTAGAGGCCTATTTTGGCACTTTACTCAACTCTAAACAAAAAATAAACTTTTAGATTGCCGATAGGCATTCTGAACTTTCATTGCAAACTAAAGGTTGAAAAAAGCAATGGCATTCTTATGTCATGAATTGGTGATGAATGATGAAACATTTAAGTCACAGATTCAACCCCAAGTTTTTTTTTTTTCTTCTATAAAATCGCGCCTACGACTTAGAAAAAGGCGAAAAACTGAATAACTAGATCCAAATGAAAAAATAAATAAAGAAAATTACCATGATTTCTCAACAGAAATAGAATCATGCATATTTTTATTCAGGTTATGTGACCGTTAAGAAGACATACCTGGTATGTCCACTCTTTAGAAGATAAATCCAATGTTCCTTTCTGGCCCCTCAGCTGTACAGGACCAGTAATTCCAGCACCAGTGAGGTCAAAAAATGCACCATAATTCTAAAAAAAAGAGGGAGGAAAATCAAATTAAATTATTATTATGACAAAATTACTAATCAGAAAGTCAAGGCAACCATTATGAATGCTCACAAAATAAGTTTCTCTCTTCCTAAATTCAAACAAATTACCTGCAAACCAACTGTTGCACTCAAAAGATCAATTTTATTGCTTCCCGGAGAAAAAACAATGGGATTATCAAAGGAGATTTTCGTCCCCTGCGCGCTTCCTGCAACAGATGAAAAATTAGCCATCTCAATCATTTGGCTTAGTTCATAAAAATTTTTAATTTTATCACTGAATTTCTTACTCATCAGAAATCCTCTCACCTGAATGAATACCATTAACAAAAACATGGAGAACATGGCCAAGTGATTCTATATGGAGATTTGATTGCAAAGGGCCATTAAGAAATGACTCACTTCCATTTACATCAATACTACAACAAATAAATTACATATAGTTACTAATGAAAATAAAAAAAAATTAATTTTTGATCTATTTACAAATAAAACCAGATGCTCACCTTATTGAATACCAGAGATAATCAGTACTGTCACTAGTGGTGCTTATCTGTTCCAGTAACCCATTTTTCTTGAAGGCATTGTCTTTCGATATACCGATGGGTTCATTAACGAAAGTCCAATCTGATGGTGAAGAAATAGAGGAAGCAGCTGGTTTATCTGAGGATTGAGGTGCAGAGTTCAGATATAAAGCTTCCACAGTAGTAGATTGAGAGTTGATCTGCAAGAAAATAATAATTTAAAAATTACAGTTTTTCAGAAGCCTTTGCATTGTACATACATAATTGAAACAAACAAACTTTCTTGGCTCCATTAACAATTACTGACTCAAAAAGTTCAAAAACAAGTTTGAAAAAGCCGTACTGCACAGTACACACTAATCTAGTTCATTTCAAATTGTACAAAAATCTTAAAGTGGTATTTATATAAATACCACACAATTCTTACGTATTTACATATCTAAAACAAAAAATTTCATTTACATGCATAAAACTCAAATCTTTAGTATTTACATATCTAAAACAAAAAATTTCATTTACATGCATAAAACTCAAATCTTTAATTTCACATCAAAAAACACTCTTATTTACTTTTTAAAAGTGACATACAACTTTTCATACAAGGTTTATGACACCAACATGTTATAAATGTAATAGAAAATTATAGATGTTAGATATGTAAATACATAAGAATTGTGTGGTCTCTCTCTCTCTCTCTCTCTGTTGTGTGTGCGTGTTATAGGCCTACCTGGGCAGTATTGAAGACCACATTTTGGCAATCAGGAAGGATGCTAACAGACCATGGAGGTAATTGGTAAGTCTTGCCATTAAAAGTAACAGATGCGGTGGACTGAGTGCCAATATTAGCAAGAAAAGCTGCACATTTCCCGGAATTTGTTTTATACACATGTGCCTACATATGAAAACAAATCAGTATTATGCTTAATTAATATGACATTTTAGAAATATCATAGAAATCTAAGAAGAGTTTTCACTAGTATAGGAAATTTAAATGTGGCATTTACATACATAACATCCAAATCCTATGTATTTATATATCTAACACCAAAATTTACTTTTTTACATTTATGCCGCCCAAATCATTCATATTGCATAAAAAACCACTATTTTAACTCTTAAAAAAGTGAAANCAAATACTAACGTCAAATAAAATACGAAAAGAAGATTTACATATATACCCACTCAATTCCTATGCATTTACATATCTGACACCTAAACTTCAATTTTTACATTTGTCACCTTACCTATGCATAAAAGGGTGTGTTTTACTTTTTAAAAGTTTCAAATGTGATATTTTTCATGTGATATGAAAGATATAAGTGGTATAATGTAAAAAAGAAGGTTTGAGTGTTAGATACGTAAATACATAGGAATTTTACAGTAGATATGTAAATGACCCAATAAGAAAATGTTATGTATTGATAGCTAGTTTAGCATGCGCACCTCCAAATTTGGACCAAGAGAGGGACTCGTTGGGTCAGCCGACAGTAATGCTTCTTCACAAAGCTTTATGGCTTTATGCAAGTCTGTTAAGTGGCCCCATTTAGGCTGCCTAATTATACCTACACAACACAGACAGTGATAAAAGACTTTCAAACAGAACCATATCTGATGAAATATCAATAATTGAAAACGGTAAATTAATATAGATCCAAACAGTAATTGTTTTCAATCTAAAAATTAAGGGGCCATTCGGGATCAATTTTATTTTTTGGCTTTTGTTTTTTATTTATATTTTTTGTTTTTATTTTGTTTTTGTAAGTTTCAATTTGAAACAAAACATGTTTGGTGTGTTAAAATAAAATAAGATTGTATTTTAAAACACTCAAAATATGTAAAAGTTGTTTTAAGTATTTTCAAAACATGTTAATTTATTTTTTTAAATNTAAAACACTCAAAATATGTAAAAGTTGTTTTAAGTATTTTCAAAAACATGTTAATTTATTTTTTTAAAACAATAAAAACATCTTAAAAATACACTAAACAAACATGTTTTTAAATACAAAGAGAAAAAATAAAAAGTAAAAATAAAAGCGATCCTAAACAAGACCAAAGTATCTTTGACTACAGTTATGAACTTCCCATCATTACTGTAGTTGTAAAATTAGTTACACCATAGAAAGATTCGGTGGAATGTTTAGGATCATTTAATCGCCAGCATTTTTTAATTTAATATCTTCATTTTCATGTTTTATTTGTTTTACAGAAAATTGCTTTGAACTCTACCATTTATCAACACCCTGTTTGTACTTTAATGTTGAGTAAAATATGAGAAAGTAGAGCCATGCTTGAAATTGAAAATTTTGATTTTCTTCCCCCTCAACTTTATGGATGATAAAAATACCCAAAGGTTGAAATTCCATTAAAATTTGAGTTGAATTGAAATAGATTCAAAAATGCTTCAGTTAAGTTTTGAGTCGAGCTCGGGCCCTATAACTCAAACAACAACAATAAAATCAACAAGCCTTTATCCTGCCAAGTGGGGTTGGCTACCTGAGTCTTTTTTCTCCATTATGTCCTATTGAGTGTCATATTTTCATTTAATTCTAACAAATTAAGATCATTTTAATACAATATGTCCACGTCTTTTTAGGTCTACCTCCTTTCTTAACATAAGTCGAATCTAAAACATCTAATTGCCTAACCAGATCATCAAATGGTCGACGTTTAATGTGACCAAACCATCAAAAACAACTCTCTTTTAATATTGTTCACCACTAGAGCAACACCTACCCTTTCATGGATACATTTGTTTAACATTTTGTCTCTAAGTGTCAAAAAACTCATCCACCTAAGCATTTTCATCTCAGCAACACTTAACTTAGTTTTATGCTTCTTTTTTATAAACTTACATTCTGCGACATAAAATATTGCAGGCCTCACCACCATCTTATAAAATTTTCCTATAACTCAAAAATGATTTAAAATAAATTCAACTCTAGATTTGACCACTAATTTTTTTATTATATTTATAATAATACTAAATAAAAACTATTAGGTGTTTACAACGTAAAATAACTTAGCCTTTGTCATTTCACACAAAAATTTGGCTAGTTATAATATAAATTAAGTTGATCGTCATTTTCTCTCACAAGAGTTTTTCGTCTCAAATTCAAGCCTAATAGTAAGATTTTTCTATTGTAAGGGTTTGAGTGATAGGCAACACAAATCCAATAGTGTAGTGCATAAGCCCAACACAGGGGCGTGACCAACTTTATGTTGAGGGTGAGTATTTATGTTATATGATTTTAATTTTAAAACTTTGTCCACCCTAAAAAATGGGTTGGTTCCTCCCCTGGTTCAACAACATCTCCGCCTCCATGGCCTCTTCTTGACACATGTTAAACAATATTTTCTCTAAAAAATACAGCCTTCTTTGCATTGCATAGTCTTAATTGTACTCATAAATAGCTCCTCAAAGGCAAGTATAACTAGCCCTTCCTGTATAATAATATCTCCTCCACTAGCAATACGGAGCCACCCTAAAATTGTACATTTCTCATCTTCATTTCTCCATTTCCTATCTAAATATTCCTTCTTTATTACAACATTGAATTTTAGTTTTCCTAATATCTACGAGAATATAATAATAATTGGATGGAAAATTAAATAGCAAGCACATGTTCAAAGTTTGATATTTCACAATATTTTGCTTTAGTTGTTATCTTCAACTTATATTTGTACAAGTTTCATTAACACATGGAAGTAAGAATTTTGCTAATTGTCTATTTATTTATGTTATATATTCTTCCACAATATCTTGTGATCTTGAATATTTCTTTGAAAAAAATAATTCATTAGAACAATGTAAATATTTGTAAATTAGATTGTTTAATATTTGTTTTACCTTTTAATTATTTTTCCCATAATCATTTTTAATTTAGATGGTTTCTAGCTCAAGTCAACTTGAATTATTTGTGAGTTTTCATATAATTGAAATGAGATAAATTTTAAAATAGATCATTGACTCTTTCCAAGAGATCATTTTAGTCTCAAAATCTATAAAAGAATCAATTTAGTCTCTAGAATTTTTTAATATAGACTGAAATAGTCCCTACACGTGACTATTTCAAACCTACTTCAAACCCAATTTAAAAGTTTTGGAGACTAATTTAGCACTTTTATCGACTCAGGCACTAAAGTAGCTCCACATAAACAGGCAGAGGACTATTTTAGCCCTTTAATTGAAACATTTCAATCAGAGGGTCTCCTCAAAAAGTTATCGAGTTCATGTCATGTAAATTTTGAAGATTTCAAGTTTTAATTGATGGTAAATTGCTCAAACTCGTTCTAATACACTTTTATTATCCTCAATTGAACAGAACTCAACTAACAAAAAAAAGTAGATACAATTCTAGCTCAGCAAAAATCCTACACATTTAATTTAATTTAATTTTTTTATTATTAAATTTAAAATTAATTTTGTTTATCATATATTCATCTAGAGAACTCTAAAAAATTATTGGTAGTCAACTATTACCGAGCTACTTGGTTGAACACAATCTGAATTGTTACTTAGGCAAACAGATTTAATGGTTTAAACTACTTTGGATTGACCTTAGCTACGAATTAAGCACAAACAGATTAGATTAAGACGCATGTGGCAACATTAAGAGACTATATAAAAGGGGACTATACAAAAGACTATAAAAAAACTACAAGGAAGATACAGGCCAACAATTGACAAAAGCCAAACATAGCTTGGTAAGCTCCTTATCATATAAGGAAAGGGGTTAACTATTCGTAACATAAATGATGATCCTTATCAAAATTGTATTACATATATTTGATCATTATTTTACTAACCCAATTTTTTTTTTTCTTTTTTAAACTTTATCACCATTTAATTTTAACTTATTTTATTAGAAATCACATCTATTAAAATTATTCATCAACAAAAAAAATAAACTAGGATACCTTATTTCAAAAATCTTTTGCAAACATCAACATAAAAAGTAATTAATGTTGATCATTGTTTTAAAGTTGGTAATTATTCGATCACTCCACAATTACTAATGATGGGCAATTCCGATCCCCTTCCAAGTTCTTACTCACCTTATTGTAAGCTTACTTGATGAAATTCTAGATTATTAAGCAATTTAGAGAATGGTAGAAACGCATTTGAAACATTTCCCATTAAAATATGTCAACTCTCTTGTAATTCCATGATATCAATAATATTACCTTGCTTTATTACCAAAACATAAATAAGGGTTTAAGTGATAGGGAACACAAATCCAATAGTGTGGTGCATAGCCCAACACAACGACATAACCAACTTTATATTGAGGGTGGGAATTTATGTTATATGATATTAATTTTAAAACTTTGTCCACCCTAAAAAATGGGTTGGTTCCGCCCCAGGTCAGCATGATCTCCACCTCCATGGCATCTTCTTGATGCATGTTAAACGATCTTTTCTCTAAAAAATACAGCCTACTTAGTGCTACATAAACTTAATTGTAATCATAAATAGCTCTTCTCAAAGGCAAGCATAATTAACCCTTTCTGTTTGATAATATCCTCTCCGCTAGCAACACGGAGCCAACGTAAAATTGTAATTTTCTCATCTTTATTTCTCCATTTCCTATCTAAATATTCCTTCTTTATCACAACTTTGAATTTTAGCTTTCCTATGATCAATGGGAAAATAATAATAATTGGATAAAAAATTAAATAACAAACACGTGTTCATATTTTGATATTTCACCATCTCTTACTTTAGTTGTTGTCTTCAACTTGCACAAGATTCATTAGCATATGAAAGTAAACATTTTATTAATTGTCTGTCGATTTATGTTATAGATTCTTCTACAAAATCAGTGATCTTGAATACTTCTTTGGATAGAATAATACGTTAGAACAATATAAATATTTGTAAATTTAATTGCTTAATAATGATTTTCCTTCTAACTGTTTTTCCCCTAATCATTTTAATTTAGATGGCATTTCTAGCTTGAGTCAACTTGAATTATTTGTGAGTTGCCAAACAATTGAAATGAGAGAAGTTTTAAAGTAAATTAGTGACTCTTTGCAATGGGTCATTTTAGTCTCAAAGTCTATAAAAGTGTCAATCTAGTCTCTAGACTTTTTTGATAGAGGCTGAAATAGTCCCTACAGATGACTATTTCAAACTCAATTTAAAAAAATATAGAGACTAATTAGGCACTTTTATAGATTCGGGCACTAAATAACTCTATATAAACAGTTCGGAGACTATTATGAAAATTTATTCTAATTGAAACATTTCAATGAGAGTCTCCNTAGTCCCTACAGATGACTATTTCAAACTCAATTTAAAAAAATATAGAGACTAATTAGGCACTTTTATAGATTTGGGCACTAAAATAACTCCATATAAACAGTTCGGAGACTATTATGAAAATTTATTCTAATTGAAACATTTCAATGAGAGAGTCTCGTAAAAAATTTATCAAGTTCATGTCAAGCAAATTTTGAGGATTTCAAGTACGAGTTGATAGTAAATTGCTCAATCTTATTATCATACACTTTTATCATACTCACTTTAATGAAACTCAGCTAACGAACAAAGTAGATACAATTCTAGCTCAGCCAAAAATCACACTTTTAAGTTAATTTAAATTTTTTATCNAGTACGAGTTGATAGTAAATTGCTCAATCTTATTATCATACACTTTTATCATACTCACTTTAATGGAACTCAGCTAACGAACAAAGTAGATACAATTCTAGCTCAGCCAAAAAGCACACTTTTAAGTTAATTTAAATTTTTTATTATTATATTTTAAATTAGTTTTGCTATCATATATTCATTTAGAGAACTCTAAAAAATATTGGTAGTCAACTAATACCAAGCAACTTGGTCCAAATTAATGAGAATTGTTAGTTAGGCAAACATATTTAATGGTTTAAACTATTTAGGATTAACCTGAGCTGTGGATTAAGCACAAACATATTAGGTTAAGACACATGGAGCAACATTAAGAGACTATATAAAAGGGCACTATACAAGACTAAAAGACAAGGAAGACACAAGTCAATAAATGGCGAAGGTCAAACATAACTTGGTCAGCTCCATACAGTATAAGGAAAGGGTTGGTTATTCGAAAATAAAAGATGATCCTTACCAAAATTGTATTGCATATATTCTATTGTTATTTTACTAACCCAAATACTTTTTCTTTTCTAAATTTTATCTTTATTTACTTTTAACTTATATTAGTAGAGGTCACATCAATTAAAATTATTCAACAAAAAAAAAATTAATATACTAGGATATCTTATTTCAGAAATCTTTTGCCAACATCAACATAACAAGTAATTAATGTTGGTCATTGTTTTAAAGCTGGTAACTACTTGGTCACTCCAAAATTCCTAATGTAGGGCAATTCCTATCCGCTTCAAGGTTCTTACCTTATTGTAAGCTTACTTGATGTAACTCAACATTATTAAGCAATTTAGGGAGTTTGGTAGAAACGCAATTGAATTTTCTTGTTAAAAGATGCCAATTCTCTTCGATCTAATCCTAATTTGAAATGAAAGTTCATTTCTCACTTCATAATTGGTAATGGTTACTTATTGATGATCAAATTTTTTAATCACCTAATTCTAGGCTAAATCATCCAAAGTGAGACGATGCAATTCTAGATTGCTAGAAACCATAAGGAATTTAATAGAAAAGTTTTCTCCCACTAGAAAGAAAATCAACTTTCCAAAATATTTGAATTAGCAATAATTTTTAAGAGGCCAAAACCTACAAGTGTAGACACCATCAAATAAGACAAGGCCACATAAATTGGTAACTCCGAAACAGTAATGATAATAAAAAAAAAGGAGTGACATACATTGATAAATAAACAACCCGAGAGAGTAAAACTATTGAATAAAAGAATTAATGTATTGTAAGCTTACCATATTCATCGATAGGAGCATCATAATCATAACTCGTGGTGATGAAAGGACCCCCTGAAGTGTGACCAAAGTTGGTTCCTCCATGATACTGAAAAAGAAGAATGGGCGGCATCAGTGGCGAATCCAGAACTAAAGGAGAGGAGTGACAAAATTAGAAATTAAGGAGTGATGGTTTTTTAAATTTAAGGCTTTCATTNGTGTGACCAAAGTTGGTTCCTCCATGATACTGAAAAAGAAGAATGGGCGGCATCAGTGGCGAATCCAGAACTTAAGGAGAGGAGTGAAAAAATTAGAAATTAAGGAGTGAAGGTTTTTTAAATTTAAGGCTTTCATCTCCAAACAAATTTAAAAACTGTTTTAAATACTATTATTAAGTTAAAAATATAGTTAATATTAAATTATTATTAAATATTCATATTTAATGAACNTCTATTATTAAGTTAAAAATATAGTTAATATTAAATTATTATTAAATATTCATATTTAATGAACAAAATTTTAAATGTATTTTATAATATTAAAGAGTTTAGTAAAAATCTAGGCGCAGCAAAAGCCTCGTCCAGCCACCCTCAAGTTTCAAGATTGGATGGCATAAAATATGGATGGAGCAAATAAGTTGAGCAGGTGATTCTATAAACTCAAAATAAGAACAACTAGAAAATACACTACCATGTAATAATTCTGGAAAGTGCCACCACGCTGGAAAAACCGTGCAACGGCAAATGCAAGGTCTTCCACAGGTCTATACGGTGTTCGACCACCAAATTGAAGATACCTAAATATCAAAGAATGAGATTTACTAACATCGAATGGAGGAACTTAGAAACCATGCAAGCACTAAAAAAAACAAGACCAAAGTTAATAATAGGCCAAATATGCTTTCATATAGAAAGTTACTAACA
>JXCR01137917.1:101044-122285 GCA_002079205.1 Phalaenopsis hybrid cultivar | reverse complement strand
ATATATATATATATATATATATATATATATATATATATATATATATATATATATATATATATATATATATATATATATATATATATATATATATATATATATATATATATATATATATATATATATATATATATATATATATATATATGGTAATTTTTACAATTAAAATTGAATATTATGCATTTTATGTGTGTAGACCTCATTTTTGGTCAATCCTCTTTCCGTTGACTAAAGCCTGGTTAGACTCCACTTGACCTGAATCTTAACTAAAACAATAAAATTATTGATTTTTCTCTAAAGATCATTGTAAGGCTTAAAATCTCATTTTAAGAGTTGCATGAAGCTTATTATAACTAATAAAGATATTGCAAACCAATCTTATGATCAATTGGAATAATTTTTATGTAAGAGCTATCTACTAAGCTTTCATGCATGAAAATGGTTTCACATAAAAATTTTTCAATGAGTCATTATTTTTGAAAATATACTTCACCATTGTGCCCACAACATCAAAATATTTCAAATGAGTTCTTTGATGCTCAATTTTGACTCCATTTGGATACCTTTTGAGAAAACAATAATGACGAGAGAGAAAATAATTATTAGTATAGATAAAGTGATAATTTGACAAAAATATTTTTAAAAAGACATCAAATGCACCTTTTGGGCCAATTAAGTCCAATAAATTTTTTTTTGTCAAAATTGTTGATTTTCTCTCTCCTAAGGTGGGGCCCATTTTGACCAGTCTCATCTTCTTATAGTGCTTGAATTATTCAAAACCATTTAGGCCATTGAGTTCATACTATTTTCTCTATCATTTTGACCAAAGTCAAATTCCTAACCACCAATAACCACCTAGTCAACCAATTTCGAACTTCAAATGGTCACAACTTTAGTTACACAACTCCATTTTTGAAACCATTTAAACTGTTAGATTTCTCATTTTATCCTCTTCAACATGGTATATAATTTTGAATTTTTCTGATCAACCTTTGCCATTTTAGAGAAAACCCAATTTTAGGCTTATTTACAAAAATGTCATTGGCTTAATTATTTAATTAATTGTTTATTCCCAAATGCCTTCTCAGTAATCCTAGTGATCATTTTTTATTGGTCTAAGAAAGGAAAATTGTGGATTTTTCGATTAGACCAAATATTGGCCATTAAATTTGAGTAAAATCTTCCCTCCTTCATCTCAACCATTAATTCCACCACACTAACTTGCAAAACTGCCCACTATCTTCCTATTTACTAGTCATAACTCCTCTCCTCCCTCCCATTCACGCCACATTGAAGCACCATTCTTTTCTCCTCCCCAATTATAAGAGATTTTCTCCTTCTCTTTCTCATATTCCTTTTGATTTTCTTTTCTTCTTGACAAAACCGAAAACTCTTCTTTAAGTTCTCCAACAAACCAAAAGAGGAAGCAAGGAGGCTAGGAAACAACCAAGAAGCAATTCAAAGTATTAAATTCAGAGCTAGGTAAGAAGAACTCGAAATTTCTTCATAAATTAAAGAGCTTTTAATTACCCCCATTTACTTTTAAACCTTTCAAGCAATATATCTTCATATTTATCTTTAAAAATCAACTTGCTTTCAACATGTAAATGTTAGAACTGAACAAATATCTATAGTTTTTTCACTGCCTTGTTTAGTGTTTATATAGACTTAATTCATAGAAATATCATGTTACATGTTCTTTAATGACAAAATAAAAAATGTTTGCTTGTTTTATTGAAATTTGCTTAAAGCTTTTACATTAATTTTATTTATATATGTTTAATTGTTACCCTGTGCAAATTTAATACATCATTTATCATATTCTAGTCCAAAAATCAAAATTTTTAAGTTCAAATCATAGGGCTTTTTGTCCTAGTGTCCTCTAATATATATTATTAACCTTAATTCACAAAATTCTTCATGTTACATGTTCTATTTCCTAAAACCGAACCTCTTCATGCATGCTTTGTGATTTCTTTATTTAGTTCATCTTTTGTTTAAATGGAATATGTTGAATTATATGTTTTATTCCTCCATGTTAAAATCAAGACTACATATGTATTTATTACAAGTTATTTCGTGTGTGTTTATTCTATGTTAGATAATTGAATGTTATATCTCTCTTATTCATGTACTATATTTTATAATATGTATAATATATATATATATATATATGATATTATATAGTTTAACATATTTATCTCTGAAACCTACCCAAAATCGAAAGTTTATATCTTAATTCGCCTGATTAAAATTTAAATCTTTCCTAAACTCCTTAACCAAAACATGCAATGTATATTTATTATGTTAATTATATTAAATTAATTTAATTAATACCTAAATACACTCTAAAGTATTTAACCAAAAATTATATTTCTTAATTATAATTAAAAAGATTTACTTACATTTCACTCGAATCCGTTGTTTTTACACATCTAGCAAATAAACTTTAATTTTTACATACCACATTGCCCATGTATAAAAAAACTTATTTCAATTTTTGAAATTTAAAATGATAGCATTTTCGTTGTGTTATGAAATATCATGACGATATAAACATCAAAGATTAAAGTTTATAGACGTTAGATAAGTAAATACTTAGCAATTAGGCGATACGTATGTAAATAATTGGCCCTTTAATGGATTGATCATGATAACTTATCTATTATAATTAAATTTGAAATTTTTAAAATAAGCTTAAATGGCCTTCAAATTATCTAGATACATGATATGGAATGATAATTTTTAATAGACATTTAAAAAATGGATTTGAATGCTTATAAATAGATAATAATTTTAATAAGTAAATAGAATAATGGACTTTGATAGAATGCCTACATATTCAGCTCAAAATTCAACAATTTTTAAATCCAGAGTGATAAAAGTTATATCAGATAACGTAAAGATTCTTTTGGTTTTTTTTCAAGACAATTTGCAGGACTTTCTCTATGAAAGGGCCCCAAGAGACTGCATGCAATAATACCGCAATAATTTCGCAAATGTCCACATTATTTACAAATCTACGACGCTCTTTCATCCATTTTTTAAATTCATTCGAATATCAAGATTCATGATAAATTACAAACCCAACACTCCTAACATAGAGCTACGTTCAGTATCCACTGATATACGGATACACAGCTTCAAGAAAACGCACGTTTTTCTATGATTCAGCCTGATAACACAGAAAAATATTCTGTGTTATTTCATATTATTCAGCTGTTATTATGGTGATATTGATGTTTTATTGTGTTATTATAACACCAAGAATATTCCCAGAACACAATAACACATGAATATCACCGCAGTAACACCTGAATAATGTGAAATAACACGGAGAAAATATTCTCCTATGCTAAAATATTTCTTTTTATTATTTTTCTATCAACTTCACGTGACGTCATTTCATTGGACTCTAAACGTAGCTCTACGTTAGGAGTCCTGATGTAATATTTTCCCTATTTTTCATTTTTATCAAATTCTTAATGGTTTAAGAAAAAACGAAAGTGTTAATTTTGCAAATAGCAGTGTTTCATGTGTCCTGCATGTAATTATCAAAAACATAATAAAAAATAGCACCCTAACAAAGGCCCAAATAACAAGACAAAAACATGAAGATATTGTATACTATAACAATTATTTTAAAGGAATAAAAAGAGTGTAGCAGTAGCTTTAAAAAAATAATAAGAAGAATTACATGCATAGCACACAATTATGATGAATTTATATATCTAGCATCTAAACCTTAACATTTACATGACCTTTTGATGCTTTAAACCTATGAATGAATAAATATCACTTTCTAAAACCAGCAAAGTGTTTTTTTTTTCATGTGAGATTTAAGTACAGTGTAAATATGAAAGTTTAGGCGCGAGATATGCAAATACATAAAAATTGTGTGCAATGCATTTGGGCTGTCAAAACGGCTCGTTGTTCGCGAACAACTCTTCGCTCAGCTTGTTCATTAAGCATGACGAGCGGTAACACCCGCGGTATTACTCCACCATCTGCGATGTTACTCAAGTGTTATTCTGCGGTGCTATTGGTGTTAGTGTTACACCGCGGAATAACGGCCCGCGTTATTTGGGTACTACTCAGGTGTTATTGCAGGTGTTACTCGGGTGTTATCGCTCCGCCGGCGCGATTCCACGACATTTTATATTCTACCGAGTCTATTCCAGGCTGAACACGAACAGAAATATGTTATTCGAGTCGAACACGAACACATTGCTCCATGAGCCATATGAAACACGAGTCATTTCGAACACAAGCCAAATTGAAACCATTCGAACAAGCCGCTCAAGCTCGTTTACAGCCCTGCTATGCATGTGAATGCGCCAACATAAGTGTCTTTGGTAGAATATCAACATCCGTGATTAAGACATCACTTTTGACCATATTATAAATAAAAAGTGAGACCAAACCTTTCCCCACGGCAATGATTTCAATTTTCTTAATGAAAAAAGTAAATAAAAGTTTGCAAGAACATAATTAGGCCAAAATATTTCAGTATTTACGCTTCAAGAGAAGACCTTAACTTCAAGGCATCTTCAGCTCTGATCTTCTCTGGAGCGAAATCTGAAAATTAAAATAAATAAATAAATAAATAATAGAAGAAAAATTAGGACTGATATTAGTGTAGCATACCTGAAAGGAAGTCGTATCTTTTCCCTCTGTTAACAGTTGATGCTGCAAGAGTTGCAACCAAATCAGTGAACCAGAGTATTTTTTTAGTAATATTTAATTCACAATAATGACAATTTAGAATAAATAACAAATAATTTTTTGGAATTTGAGGATCAAATTGCAAAATAATTTAATAAATAATAATAATAATAATAATGATAATTAAATTAATAAATAATAATTATTATTATTATAAGAAGAAGAAGAGAAATTTACATACTGATAATATTAACAATGCTTCAACTATGCTGCAGTATTTAAAACTTCTTGGGTTTAGTAGTTAGGAGCTTGTTATATTTTTTGTGTATTTACTGTGGGAATTTTTAAAAAGGTTACATTCATAAACGTTATTTTACTTTCTCAAAAGCAGTATTTCAAAAACAATTTTTTTATAAAAACCAAGTAAAATATTTAATAAATTTCCTTCATCTGAAAAGAGAACTATTCCTAGACTTGATCAGACTAATATTATGCATTCCTCAACTTCAACCATCCAACTTGAATTCCACTAATAACATCACCATCTATATCACCATCACTTTAAACAGTAAACCCGAGATATCTAAAAGGTTTACTCATTTTAATGATTTGATCACTTAACTTTGTCACTAGATCTCTTATTACTAAAATTACATTCCATGTATTTGATTTTAGATATACTCAAACGACTGCCCTTAAACTCTAAAGTAGACCTCAATAATTCAAGTTTTTCCTGAACGTTTTTCTCTAGTCTTAAGCAGTAGAAAGATATCATCGAAAAACATACACCAATGTGCATCCTTTTGTAAATGTCCAGTAAGAGCATTCATAACTAAAGCAAAAGCATATGGGCTTAAAGCTGATACCTGATGTAATCCAACTGAAATAGGAAAATACTTGGTCAATTCTCATTTTATTCGAAAACAAGTAACAACTCTAGTATACATATCTTTAATGACTTGAATATAAGTTATATCAACACCTTTCTTTTATATGATTCTCCAAAAAACTTCTCTTTGAACCTTATCGTAAGCTTTTTTCTAAATCAATAAAAATCATATCTAGATCCTCCTTACACTCTCTGTACTTCTCCATCAAACCTCTCAATAAATGCATAGCTTCCATAGTAGACTTGTCCGACATAAATCCAAACTGATTATGAAAAATTCTTGTATCACGTCTTAACTTATGTTCAATTACTCTCCATAATTTTAATGTATGACACATTAAGTTAACTCTTTTATAATTTGCACTCTTGTGCATCCCAGTTATTTTTAATAATGCGGACCAAAATACTCTTCATCCACTCATTTGGCATCTTTTATTTTTTAAAATAATATTCAAAAGTTTAGTAAGCCAAAAAATTATCAGATCTCCTGAATATTTTCATACTTCTACTGAGATACCATAAGTTCATACTAATTTTTCACCATTGATTTTCTTTAAAATCTCAACTTTCTTTTTACTAATGCGACAATAAAAATAAGAAGTTCTATTATTATTAACGATATTAAGATCACTAAAGTCGATCATCATTTTAACAAATTTATTGAAATATTTTTCAAATATCTTACCCACAAATGTTGAATATATTTATGAAAGAAAAGTACCATTAAATTTTCATCTTTAATACACTTTACTTACATTAAATCTTTATTTTTTTCTCTTTGTTTAGCTAGTTTATACATATATCTTTCACACTTTCTAGTATCTAATCTATTATAAAATTCACTAAAAACAAAATTCTTAGCAGCACAAATAGTTCTCTTAGAATCCCTATAAAAAATATTTCTCTTATAGTATCACAAATAGTTCTCTTATAAAATTCACCATATATTTTTCCCAAATCTCTAAGTTTTTAAACTTAAACTAATTTTTATAATAAACTTCTTATATTTTATCTTATCTTGCATATTACTATTCCACAACCAACTATTGTATTTATAAAAAAATTTCATTTTGTTTCTACAATTATATATTTTGTCACTTGTTTAATAATGTTTGTTATTCTATCTTACATAGAATTAGCTTCTTCACAAACAACACAAATCTTAAAATCTAGAAGTTTGCTCACAAAAATACTTTTAATTGTGTTTTTCAAGTTTCATCATCTAATTCTATAACAATGTTTCATTATATTTATTATCTTCCAATTCTTTATCTAAAAATTAAAAATTAATATTTGATAATAAGTACTTAAATTTTCACTTGGAATGACCTTACAATCTTTATATTCTCTATAATTTTTGTCTCATAAGAAAATAATCAATTTGTGTTTTTTAGATCCATTCTTGTAAGTACACATGCTCATCTTTTTTCTTAAATAAAATATTACCAATAACAAAATCATAAGCTAAAGTAAAATCAAATATGATTCTATCTTCTTCATTAATCACTCCAAAATTGTAACTACTAAGAATATTTCTAAAAACTTCTCACTGTACCAACATGTTCATTTAAATCTCCTCCAATAAAAACTCTTTATTCAAGAGGTATCATTTGTATTTATTCTTCTAGGTAATTCCAAAAATTTTCTTTTAAACATATATCTAAACCTACTTGAAGAGCATAAATACTTACAACATTAAGAATCTTAGTATCAATAACAATCTTTAAGGCTATAATTATATTTCTAATTCTATAAATTTTTACGACATTATCTTTCAAACTCTTATTTATAATTACATCTACACCAATTTTCGTACAACTCCCATCTGAATACTAAAGTTTAAAACTTAAGCTACCAATTTCCTTAGCATTTTCTCTAGCCCATTTAATTTCTTGAATGCATAATATATTTATTTTTTTATGAATCATAATATCTACTAATTTCATTAATTTACCTGTGAGAATATCAATATTCTAAGTCTTATAATAATAATAATTTCATAAACTAAAGTTTTTGCCAGCATCCGTCCATAATGTGAGAACACTTTATTATTTAACACTACACTCAAACTCCAGTGTAGCAACCTTTGCACTATTTTCACTGTATCCAGGCCATACGTGTCTATTCAAGGAGATACCTGACATTTACACAACGATTATGGGATTCATGTTTGATTAAACCCAAAAATAAAAAAAAAAAACTATTAATCTTTAGTATTGGAATTGCTGTGTGATTGAGCAAGGAGGATAATAAAGGGAATTAAAAAACAAAATTTTTCATTTGTGTACCCAAAACATCATAATCATAGATATTTGTTGAAATAATGTGAGGGGTGTATGGAAAAAAATGGGGAATGATTAAGGTTCCACTGAGAATGAAAAGAGGAAGAGGAGATATAACTTGAGATGCAAGGTCTAGATACAAGAATTTCTTTTTAAGTTCTTGTATAAGAATTTCATAATTCATTCTCCCTCCCATCAGCCCCATTTATGAGCATACAAGCTTGGAAGGGATTATAACTTCTTTTTTTCACGATTGTTGGGTTGTAAGGAATACTCACATGTCTAATTAATAGATCATTTGGGTAGAGTAATGAGACTTGTTATTTTTTTTTTTATATCATATGTTCCTGATGCCAGAGATTCATAGAAGTTAATGTATTTTTTATGTTTCAAAAACTTAATAAACTTTATATTAAATCAGCTTCAATGATATAAATTAAGGTTATGAGTAATGATTTTCTTTTTAGAACTTACATGATCAAATGTTTTCATATAATACAACAATATTCATCTAGACACCAATAAAAAAACATTATGCAAACATTAGCTTCTTGAAGAGAACACCGAAGTGGCTAACATCGAGGTAGAAGAAGGTTCCGATTTTGAAGGTATGAAAAAGAAGGCTAAGGTTATAAACTCCTCGTGGGATGAGCTGAAGGCCAATTAAAGGATTCTAGCTCCACTTAAGCCACTGCATATCAGTTCTTAGGACATTCTTTTCTCAAGGGGGCAATATAAAAAAAATCATTTTCATTAGAGCCCCAAAAAGCTCGAGCCAGAGATAGACACTTGGAATTACTTCAGGTGATCCAAAAAGGGCATGAACAGAATAAAGAATGATAAGAATGATTGAAGTTTCATTAAGAAGGAAAATGGAAAGAAAAAATAAAAGTGAGTATGAGATGTAAGATCTTGACATGGGAATTTCTCCTAAAATTCTTGGTTAAAGGATATGATCCTGCGTCTTCCTTCCCATCAATCCTTAGAAAGTCCTTATGAAAGCTATGCAAGCGTTTGTTCTAATCAATAATAAACATAAGATCATGCAAACTTAAAATCCTCTATTTTTCCACACAACACAGAGCTAAACCAGACATGGCGTTAGAACTAATGACAAGGCTTAGAGCCCACAATAATTACCTTAATTTGAAAACGACTTTATTCTTCAAAAAACTATTCATAAGAAACCATACGCAATCATCATTTCTCCCTCATATCATTGTTTCAAGAAGTAACATTCTTGATTCCATGGAACCTGCAAATCTTTTTAAAATCTTTTTCCCTTAATAAGCTTTGAAGATTAGGAATAGGAAAGCACAAGAATTTTTATTGATGCATGATCAATCTGCTCTCAAATTTTCACAAGATTCTACCTCTAATATAGACATTCTTGCTAATGGAGAGAAGATCATAAATCTTTTGACACACTTTTTGATTGTCTTCTTACTTTCCAGGACTTACTTCTTGCATGGCTTTTGCTAAGCCTTACGCCTACGTTTGGATCCATTAAGAAATCATCATTTATGAATTGCTCATTGCCAAATGCAATTTACTAGTTCAAAGCTAGCAACGAGAGAGAATAAGGATATTGATTTTTCATCACTTTTTCATGTTATTTAGCTACTATTATAATAAATACAACTAGTTAGATATGAAAAAGGAAACATTTCTCAACGAAGTCACTAGAAATTTATAGGCTCCAAACTTGACTCTTGAGCGAGATTTTCGTTGTTCTCCTGCACACTAAATTTTAGATAAGACACCATTAGATTGTCCTCATTTTATGAGGATTTTAGGTTTCTCATATGTGAAAGCCTCTATAGCTAATTATCCATCACTGTTGATGAAAGAGAACTTTAGATTAAAATTAGTTTTCATGTGCCCAATACTTGTCATAAAGTATAAGATTATGATTTTGGATTAAGAAAATTTCTTGTTGCTAGATTAAAGTGAATCGAGATGAGAAACTAGATCAAGGTCCCATAATTTTGTCATCCTGAATTTATCTAATCCCTACCCTACATAGAGAAGATGGTCGACTCAATCTAACCAAACNCAATTGTTGGGTTGTAAGGAATACTCACATGTCTAATTAATAGATCATTTGGGTAGAGTAATGAGACTTGTTTTTTTTTTTACAATATGTTCCTGATGCCAGAGACNGTTGTAAGGAATACTCACATGTCTAATTAATAGATCATTTGGGTAGAGTAATGAGACTTGTTATTTTTTTTTTTATATCATATGTTCCTGATGCCAGAGATTCATAGAAGTTAATGTATTTTTTATGTTTCAAAAACTTAATAGACTTTATATTAAATCAGCTTCAATGATATAAATTAAGGTTATGAGTAATGATTTTCTTTTTAGAACTTACATGATCAAATGTTTTCATATAATACAACAATATTCATCTAGACACCAATAAAAAAACATTATGCAAACATTAGCTTCTTGAAGAGAACACCGAAGTGGCTAACATCGAGGTAGAAGAAGGTTCCGATTTTGAAGGTATGAAAAAGAAGGCTAAGGTTATAAACCCCTTGTGGGATGAACTGAAGGCCAATTAAAGGATTCTAGCTCCACTTAAGCCACTGCATATCAGTTCTTAGGACATTCTTTTCTCAAGGGGGCAATATAAAAAAAATCATTTTCATTAGAGCCCCANTGAAGGCCAATTAAAGGATTCTAGCTCCACTTAAGCCACTGCATATCAGTTCTTAGGACATTCTTTTCTCAACGGGGCAATATAAAAAAAAATCATTTTCATTAGAGCCCCAGAAAGCTCGAGCCAGAGATAGACACTTGGAATTACTTCAGGTGATCCTAAAAGGGCATGAACAGAATAAAGAATGATAAGAATGATTGAAGTTTCATTAAAAAGGAAAATGGAAAGAAAAAATAAAAGTGAGTACGAGATGTAAGATCTTGACATGGGAATTTCTCCTAAAATTCTTGGTTAAAGGATATGATCCCGCGTCTCCCCTCCCCTCCCATCAATCCTTAGAAAGTCCTTATGAAAGCTATGCAAGCGTTTGTTCTAATCAATAATAAACATAAGATCATGCAAACTTAAAATCCTCTATTTTTCCACACAACACAGAGCTAAACTAGACATTGCGTTAGAACTAATGACAAGGCTTAGAGCCCACAATAATTACCTTAATTTGAAAACGACTTTATTCTTCAAAAAAATATTCATAAGAAACCATACGCAATCATCAAATCATCATTTCTCCCTCATATCGTTGTTTCAAGAAGCAACATTCTTGATTCCATGGAACCTGCAAATCTTTTTTAAATCTTTTTCCCTTGATAAGCTTTGAAGATTAGGAATAGGAAAGCACAAANGACTTTATTCTTCAAAAAAATATTCATAAGAAACCATACGCAATCATCAAATCATCATTTCTCCCTCATATCATTGTTTCAAAAAGCAACATTCTTGATTCCATGGAACCTGCAAATCTTTTTAAATCTTTTTCCCTTGATAAGCTTTGAATATTAGGAATAGGAAAGCACAAGAATTTTTATTGATGCATGATCAATCTGCTCTCAAATTTTCACAAGTCTCTACCTCTTATATAGACATTCTTGCTAATGAAGAGAAGATCATAAATCTTTTGACACACTTTTTGATTGTCTTCTTACTATCCAGGAGTTACTTCTTGCATGGATTTTGCTAAGCCTTATGCCTACGTTTGGATCCATTAAGAAATCATCATTTATGAATTGCTCATTGCCAAATGCAATTTACAAGTTCAAAGCTAGCAATGAGAGAGAATAAGGATATTGATTTTTCATCACTTTTTCTTGTTATTTAGCTACTATTATAATAAATACAACTAGTTAGATATGAAAAAGGAAACATTTCTCAACGAAGTCACTATAAATTTATAGGCTCTAAACTTGACTCTCGAGAGAGATCTTCGTTGTTCTCCTGCACACTAAATTTTAGATAAAACACCATTATNTACTATTATAATAAATACAACTAGTTAGATATGAAAAAGGAAACATTTCTCAACGAAGTCACTAGAAATTTACAGGCTCCAAACTTGACTCTCGAGATTTTCGTTGTTCTCCTGCACACTAAATTTTAGATAAGACACCATTAGATTGTCCTCATTTTATGAGGATTTTAGGTTTCTCATATGTGAAAGCCTCTATAGCTAATTATCCATCACTGGTGATGAGAGAGAACTTTAGATTAAAATTAGTTTTCATGTGCCCAATACTTGACATAAAGTATAAGATTATGATTTTGGATTAAGAAAATTTCTTGTTGCTAGATTAAAGTGAATCGAGATGAGAAACTAGATCAAGGTCCCATAATTTTGTCATCCTAAATTTATCTAATCCCTACCCTACTTAGAGAAGATGGTCGACTCAATCTAACCAAATGATCCAATCAACAACCATGAATTGCATCGTCTAATATCACTTTATATAGCCTGGTTAATGTTTAAGGAGGNAGATTATGATTTTGGATTAAGAAAATTTCTTGTTGCTAGATTAAAGTGAATCGAGATGAGAAACTAGATCAATGTCCCATAATTTTGTCATCCTGAATATATCTAATCGCTACCCTATTTAGAGAAGATGGTCGACTCAATCTAACCAAACGATCCTAATCAACAGCCATGAATTGCATCGTCTAATATCACTTTCTATAGCCTGGTTAATGTTTAAGGAGANGGCTCATGGAGGTTCCAAAAGACATAGGTCTCCACAACATCAAGCCCGCCATCCTTAGACTTTCGGATGAGGTCCGGCCACATCTGCAACTCAAAAATGTGAAGGAGGAGTTCTCCAGAGAGGGAGAAAGAGAGCAATGGAGCTGATGATGGGTACCTCAGGTGTGCTGCGAGGATAATGAATGGAGCCGGAGATGAGGACTCTGGGCTTGCCTTCAATGAGAAGTGCACGGCGGTTGTAAGTGACATTGGAAGCCATGGAAAAGAAGCTCCTTGAGCTCAGAAACTGAACCACCACCAGGAAGTAAAACAGAAAGAAGACAGGGGGTAAAGGTTTCATCTTGGAGAACCTCTCCATGGCTGCCTCTGCTCTCCGAATTCAGAGGAAGAAGAGAATGTGATTACAGTGAGATGAGAGTGCAGGGTTTAGAAAGGGTTTTGATTTGCGTTTAATGATCTGATTAAAGAGAGCATTATAGGAGTTGTTGTGGATTAGGATTTAGGAATAACCACAACGAAGACTTTAGTGTGCAATGAGAAGGAAGAGGTTGCTTGGTTTGTGGTGCACATTTTCCATGCTTCTCATCTTCATTTATAGACTTTAATTTTTATAAAACTAATATTTTGATAAATTTACTCATCAAATATTTGTTCATATATTAGAATTAATGTAAATAAAATTCCATGCTTCTCATCTTAATCTATATATTTTGTTTTTTTCTTAAATATGATCCAAATATTTTGCTCATACTATAAATAAAAATAAAATTTGAGCATATATTTGTAATTATTATAAAATTTTTAGTATTTATGTATAGTTTCTAATTTTCACATTTAAATATTGCTTCTCCTTCTCATAATGGTTGCAGTTTATCCACTCTCCTACTTCATCATGTTGGTTGCCCCACACAAGATCAATAAGTCAAAAAAAACTATATTAAAAATAGTTTTTTTAAGAACATTAATAAAATATTTATTTTAAAAAAAAAAAGATAATAGTTAAATTACTAAAATAATAAGATAAAATATTCATAATTATATAACAATTACTAAAATTTTTAAAATATTAATATGTTCCTTCTATAAAATAAATATCATTATATTAAAATTGTGGGGACCCAATTCTTGCCTATTTACATATCTAACCATCAAAATTTCATATTTACATACAAAACATTCAGATACTTAACATCACCTAAAAAATATCATGATGGTTACCTTCTAAAACATAAAAATATCAATTTTTTGCTTGTTGGATAATGGATATGTAAACATATAGTAATTGTGGGGTATGCATGTAAATTTCTATTATAATTTTTTCTTTTTTGGGGGGGCTATGTGTAATATGTTGGCTTGTCACGCTATATAATAATAGCAATTGCTTTCTTATCTGGATGAAGTGGTTGTCCAGCAAGTAATAAAGAAGGGGAATAGAAGGACTCTCACGGCACGTTTGTCCTTTGTTTTCAATGAGCGCGCCGCGCGCGCGGAGTCGATGTCGCCTCCCCGCAACGCTTTTATGGACCGGTTTTGAGGGTCCGATTTGCAATTATGGAAATTTTTTATCAATTAAATAAAAATTTTGATTTTTTTATTTTTGGTTGATTTGAATGATGAAATTGTTTTGAGGTTGAAATGATTGGGGTGNCGCCTCCCCGCAACGCTTTTATGGACCGGTTTTGAGGGTCCGATTTGCAATTATGGAAATTTTTTATCAATTTAAATAAAAATTTTGATTTTTTTTTTTTTTTGGTTGATTTGAATGATGAAATTGTTTTGAGGTTGAAATGATTGGGGGTTGAGTGGATTAGAAATCTTTTGATTAAATATGAGGGGCGTTTTTATGTATATAGCACACATTTTCTATGTATTTACATGTCTAACCTTTAAAGGTTACTTTTTTATGTTTATAGCACGCAAATCTTTTACATCTTATAAAAATTTGTGCTATTTTAAGTTGTAAAAGGTGAAATATGTAATTATAGTGAGTTAATTTGAGAGAAGTTTTAATAGGAAAGATGATTTCACTTGAATGCATTAAGAGAGAGAGAGAGAGAGGGAAAAATTTGTGTGGTAGGCACTCGTAAAATTTTTGTATTGAAAAATATGTAGGGAGAAATGTTGCTAGTCTTGACTCTTTAGAATAGATTGACTAATTGTAGTTGTAGGGGTTTTTATATCTAGTAACTAAGGGCTACAAGTATAGTAAAATTGTTTTTTTATGATTATTTTTACTAGCTATTGTAATTCTTCACGAATTGTTTATTTGACAAGGAACTATGGGATCAAACTTGATTCATCTTTTTTAAGGGATTTGCAATTGATTTGTGATCAATTGTTGGAGTTTGCAATTCCTTTGGAATAAGTTGACCATCCCAAGCTTTTGCTTTTCAAGCTTTTTCCCTTAAATCAAACTCTAGGAAGCCTATTGCCTCTATTATAGATCTCTCCTCCTCTTAGGAGCTACAAACCATCGATCAACAACCTCACAATCACAACTCCTTCCTTCCCCCATCAACTAATTGATTCAAATGATATATGAAATATGTTTATATGGGCCTAAATTTGTNTTTGCAATTGATTTGTGATCAATTGTTGGAGTTTGCAATTCCTTTGGAATAAATTGACCATCCCAAGCTTTCGCTTTTCAAGCTTTTTCCCTTAAATCAAACTCCACGAACCCTATTGCCTCTATTATTGATCTCTCCTCCTCTTAGGAGCTACAAGCCATCGATCACAAATCCTTCCTTCCCTAATCAACTGATTGATTCAAATGATATATGAAATATGTTTATATGGGCTCAAATGTGTGAAAAATATTTATAAATTAATATCTATATGTCATGGAGATATTTTTTAGCATAGGAGAAAGTGTAGACATGTAAGTTACTTCAATGAAAATACCTTAAAGGTGAAAAACTTGGTAATTGTTCCTCAAGTTATTATCAACCACTTTACTTTATTTTAATGGTACAAAAGTTAATCAACAAAGAAAAGATGTGGGATCCAAATAAAAGTGTCGCATGTGAATGTAATAACCACCCACAACTACACTTCGATGCAATATTTTTTTTATGATTGTGAAGTAAAACTAACTCTAAATAGCATATTATTTCAAATATATACTCATAAATAGCAAAGCAAATAACACTTCTCAATTTTAAATTTACTAAGTGNATTTGTGAAAAATATTTATAAATTAATATCTATATGTCATGGAGATATTGTTTAGCATAGGAGAAAGTGCAGACATGTAAGTTACTTCAATGAAAAGACGTTAAAGGTGAAAGACTTGGTAATTGTTCCTCAAGTTATTATCAACCATATTACTTTATTTTAATGGTACAAAAGTTAATCAACAAAGAAATGATGTGGGATCCAAATAAAAGTGTCACATGTGAATGTAATAAGCACCCACAACTACACTTCAATGCAATATTTTTTTATGATTGTGAAGTAAAAAAAACTCTAAATAGCATATTATTTCAAATATATACTCATAAACAGCAAAGCAAATAACACTTCTCAATTTTAAATGTACTATATATTCTCAAAAAATACTATTTGATTGTCCCATATAGGAAGTAGAAATGACTAAAAAATCAAATCAGTTTGTTATAATATATTTATAAATATCTTATAAAGAAAAATGCAAATACACAAATAAATATCGATACAAAAAACATGAAATGCATGCATGTAATATATATATATATATATATATATATGGTAATTTTNCATGTAATATATATATATATATATATGGTAATTTTTATAATTAAAATTGAATATTATGCATTTTATGTGTGTTGACCTCATTTTTTGTCAATCTTCTTTCCCTTGCCTAAAGCCTAGTTAGACTCCACTTGAGCTGAATCTTAACTAAACCATAAAATTATTGATTTTTCTCAAAAGATGAATGTAAGGCTTAAAATCTCATTTTAAGAGTTGCATGAAGCTTATTATAACTAATAAAGATATTGCAAACCAATCTTATGATCAATTGGAATAATTTTTATGTAAGAGCTATCTACTAAGCTTTCATGCATGAAAATGGTTTCACATAAAATTTTTTTAATGAGTCATTATTTTTGAAAATATACTTCACTATTGTGTCCACAATATCAAAATATTTCAAATGATTTTGACTCCATTTGGATACCTTTTGAGAAAATGATAATGAGGAGAGAGAAAATAATTATTAGTATAGATAAAGCGATAATTTGACAAAAATATTTTTAAAAAGACATCAAATACACATTTTGGGCCAATTAAGTCCAATAAAGAATTTGTCAAAATTGTTGATTTTCTCTCTCCTAAGGTGAGCCCATTTTGACTAGTCACATCTTCTTATAGTGCTTGAATTATTCAAAACCATTTAGGCCATTGAATTCATACTATTTTTCTCTATCATTTTGACCAAAGTCAAATTTTTAGTCAAAGTCAACTTCCTAACCACCAATAACCACCTAGTCAACCAATTTCGAACTTCAAATGACCACAACTTTAGTTACACAACTCCATTTTTGAAACCATTTAAACTGTTAGATTTCTCGTTTTATCCTCTTCAACATGGTATATAATTATGAATTTTTCCGATCAACCTTTGTCATTTTAGAGAAAACCCAATTTTAGGCTTATTTACAAAAATGTCATTGGCTTAATTATTTAATTAATTATTTATTCCCAAATGCCTTCTCAAATCCTAGTGATCATTTTTTATTGGTCTAATCAAGGAAAATTGTGGATTTCTCCATTAGACCAAATCTTGGCTATTAAATTTAAATAAAAACTTCCCTCCTTCTCAACCATTAATTCCACCACACTAACTTGCAAAACTGTCCACTATCTCCCTATTTACTAGTCATAACTCCTCTCCTCCCTCCCATTCCCCAATTATAAGAGATTTTCTCCTTTACTTTCTCATTTTCCTCTTGATTTTCATTTCTTCTTGACAAAACCGAAAACTCTTTTTTTAGTTCTCCAACAAACCAAAAGAAGAAGCAAGGAGGCAAAGAAACAACCAAGAAGCAATTCAAAGCATTAAATTCAGGGCTAGGTAAGAAGAGCTCAAAATTTCTTCATAAATTAAAGAGCTTTTAATTACCCCCATTTACTTTTAAACCTTTCAAGCAATATATTTTCATATTTATCTTTAAAAATCAACTTGTTTTCAGCATGTAAATGTTAGAACCGAAAAATATATCTATGCTTTTCAATGCCTTGTTTAGTGTTTATATAGACTTAATTCATAGAAATATCATGTTATGTGTTCTTTAATGACAAAATTGAAAATGTTTGCTTGTTTTATTGAAATTTGCTTAAAGCTTTTACTTTAATTTTATTTATATATGTTTAATTGTTACCCTGTGCAAATTTAATACATCATTTATCATATTCTAGTCCAAAAATCAAAATTTTTAAGTTCAAATCATAGGGCTTTTTGTCCTAGTGTCCTCTAATATATATTATTAACCTTAATTCACAAAATTCTTCATGTTACATGTTCTATTTCCTAAAACCAAACCTCTTCATGCATGCTTTGTAATTTATTTATTTAGTTCATCTTTGGTTTAAATGGAATATGTTGAATTATATGTTTTATTCCTCCATGTTAAAATAAAGACTACATATGTATTTATTACAAGTTATTTCATGTGTGTTTATTCTATGTTAGATAATTGAATGTTATATCAATAAATTCATAGAGTTCTCTCTTATTCATGTACTATATTTTATAATATGTATAATATATATGATATTATGTAGTTTAACATATTTATCTTTGAAACCTACCCAAAATCGAAAATTTATATGTCTAAATCACATAAACCATATTATAGATAACTCTATTTATATCTTAATTCGCCTGATTAAAATTTAAATCTTTCCTAAACTCCTTAACCAAAACATGCAATGTATATTTATTATGTTAATTATATTAAATTAATTTAATTAATACCTAAATACACTCTAAAGTATTTAACCAAAAATTATATTTCTTAATTATAATTAAAAAGATTTACTTACATTTCACTCGAATCCGTTGTTTTTACACATCTAGCAAATAAACTTTAATTTTTACATACCACATTGCCCATGTATAAAAAAACTTATTTCAATTTTTGAAATTTAAAATGATAGCATTTTCGTTGTGTTATGAAATATCATGACGATATAAACATCAAAGATTAAAGTTTATAGACGTTAGATAAGTAAATACTTAGCAATTAGGCGATACGTATGTAAATAATTGGCCCTTTAATGGATTGATCATGATAACTTATCTATTATNTATATCTTAATTCGCCTGATTAAAATTTAAATCTTTCCTAAACTCCTTAACCAAAACATGCAATGTATATTTATTATGTTAATTATATTAAATTAATTTAATTAATACCTAAATACACTCTAAAGTACTTAACCAAAAATTATATTCTGAATTATAATCATAGTCACTTTAAATCCCTATAACTAAGCTCAGTAATAATAATTTATCTAATTAATAATTTTTTATTAAATAATTAAGCAAATACCTAGTTAATAATTATTTAAGTAACCCGTAAATGAATTAACTAACTCATTAATGATTTTAATTAATCAACTAATTACTTAATTTCTTGATTAATTAACTAATTATTTAAATTATTTAATAAGTTAACTAATCAAATGATATCTTAATTGACTAAATAATACATTGATTTAATTACTAATAACATCAAATAAATGATTAATACTTAATTGATAATTTTATTTGTTAATTAACCCCTTAATTAATTATTCAATATTTTAATTAAAATAGTCAATTAAAATCTTAATCAAATTTCTAACCTTTTAATAACCTAATGAATTAATTAAAAATTTGATACAATTCAATTAACTTCTAAATAATTCAATTTAAATTTCTTAAAAGGAAGGAAGTATTCATGCATGTAAAATTAATTTGATATGTATATAGACACACACTTCATTTAAATGATTAATACTTAATTAATAGTTTGATTTGGTAATCAACCATTTAATTAATTAATTAATTAATAGTTTAATTAAAATAATCAATTGAATTAATCAATTAAAATCTTAATCAAATTNATATATATATATATATATATATATATGTTAAGTATGCATGCATATAAAATTAATTTGATATATATATTAGATAAGTACACATACATACATTCATACATATATATAAGGTATGCATATATGTAAACAAACATATATACATGAAAAATGTATATATGTAATTTTGGCTCCAACTTCCTTTGACTAGGGTATTGAGCAAGGGGGGAGAGAGAGAGAGAGAGCTAGGGCTTCAATGATTGGAACTAGAGGCAATGGAGACAATCATGATGCCTGAGAGAAGATCGGTCCACACGAGTGCATGAATCTTTGAACCAAGAAGGCGGTGAGACAGAATGAGAGGGCAGCAAAACTCGTGTGATCGTGAAGGGTGGCACAACGAGGGAAAGTGGTATGTGCAACCATGGCTCTGTAAGGAACAGGAGGAAAAATGTGAGGTCTTAGGCTATAATGGTTTTGTGAGTGTAGCTCAAAGGGTTTGAAAGAAGGGACGATTGAGAGAGCTCATAGGAAGAGACAATAGGGGCACATCATATCCTAATGTCTCTCCTCCATCTAAGAGAGTAAATTCAAAATTGATGAAGTTCTAATTGAAAAGATTTACTTACATTTCACTCGAATCCGTTGTTTTTACAGATCTAGCGCCTAAACTTTAATTCTTACATACCACATTGCCCATGTATAAAAAAGCTTATTTCAATTTTTAAATTTTAAAATGGTAGTATTTTCGCTGTGTTATGAAGTATCATGACGGTACAAACGTCGAAAATTAAAGTTTATAGACGTTAGATATGTAAATACTTAGCAATTAGGCGATATGTATGTAAATAATTGGCCCTTTAATTGATTGAACATGATAACTTATCTACTATAATTAAATTTGAAAATTTTAAAATAAGCTTAAATGGCCTTCAAATCATCTAGATACATGATATGGAATGATAATTTTTAATACACATTTAAAAAAATTGGATTTGAATGCTTGTAAATAGATAATAATTATAATAAGTAAATAAAATAATGTACTTTGATAGAATGCCTAGATATTCAACTCAAAATTCAACCATTTTTAAATCCAGAGTGATAAAAGTTATATCAGATAACGTAGAGATTCTTTTGGTTTTTTTCAAGACATGTGGCAGGACTTTCTCTATAAAAGGGCCCCAAGACACTCCATGCAATAAATAATACCGCAATAATTTCACAAATGTCCACATTATTTGCAAATTTATGACGCTCTTTCATCTATTTTTTAAATTCATTCAAATATCAAGATTCATGATAAATTGCCAACCCATATTTTTCATGGAAAAATATTATATCAGGACTCCTAATGTAGAGCTACGTTCGGAGTTCACTGATATGCGGATAAGCGACTTCAAGAAAACACGCACGTTTTTTCTGTGATCCAGCCCGGTAACACAAGGGAATATTCATTTTGTGTTATT
This sequence comes from Phalaenopsis hybrid cultivar, assembly GCA_002079205.1. NCBI lineage: Eukaryota > Viridiplantae > Streptophyta > Magnoliopsida > Asparagales > Orchidaceae > Phalaenopsis > Phalaenopsis hybrid cultivar. The sequence continues at coordinate 101,215 of JXCR01137917.1, read as the reverse complement.
TCACGTTATTCAAATGTTATTATGATGGTATTGATGTGTTATTGTATTATTATAATACCGAGAATATTCTCAAAACACAATAACACATGAATACCACTACAATAACAACTGAATAATGTGTAATAACACAGAGAATATTCCTCTGCATTAAAATGTTTTTTTTTTTTTTTT
>JXCR01137917.1:85857-101010 GCA_002079205.1 Phalaenopsis hybrid cultivar | reverse complement strand
TTTTTTTTTTTTTTTTATCAACTCCACATGACGTCATTTCATTGGACTATAAATATAACTCTACGTTAGGAGTCCAGATGTAATATTTTCCCTTTTTTTTCATTTTTATCAAATTTTTAATGGTTTAAGAAAAAAAACAAATGCTAATTTTGTAAATAGCAATGTTTCATGTGTCCTGCATGTAATTTTCAAAAACATAATAAAAAATAGCACCCTGACAAAGGCCTAAATAACAAGACAAAAACATGAAGATATGGAATGCTATAACAATAATTTTAAAGGACAAAAAAGAGTGTGGCAGGAGTTTAAATAATAATAATAATTACATACATAGCACACAATTATGATGAATTTATATATCTAGCATCTAAACCTTAACATTTACATGACATTTTGATGCTATAAACCTATGAATGAATAAATATCACTTTTTAAAACCAGCAAAAGTGTTTTATTTTCATTTGAGATTTAAGTACAGTGTAAATATGAAAGTTAAGGCGCGAGATATGCAAATACATAAAAATTGTGTGCTATGCATTTGGGCTGTCAAAACGGCTTGTTGTTCGCGAACAACTCTTGTTCGGCTTGTTCGTTAAGCATAGCGAGCGGTAACACCAGAGGTATTACTCCACCATCTGCGATGTTACTCAAGTGTTATTCTGCAGTGTTATTGGTGTTAGTGTTACACCGCGGAATAACGTCCCGCGTTATTTGGGTACTGCTCAGGTGTTATTGCGGGTGTTACTCGGGTGTTATCGCTGTGTTATCGGTGCTATTCCGCCGTCCGCGGTATTATTGGCGCGATTCCACGACATTTTATATTCTACCAAGTCTATTCCAAGCTGAACACGAACATAGATATGTTATTCGAGTCGAACACGAACACATTGCTCATGAGCCATATGAAACACGAGTCATTTCGAACACAAGCCAAATTGAAACCAATCGAACAAGCCGCTCAAGCTCGTTTACAGCCCTGCTATGCATGTAAATGCGCCAACATAAGTGTCAAAATAGTTTTTTTTTTGGTGGTATGTCAACATCCGTGATCAAGACATCACTTTTGGACCATATTATAAATAAAAACTGAGACCAAACCTTCACCACGGCAAAGATTTTAACTTTTTTTTAATGAAAAGGGTAAATAAAAGTTTGCAAGAACATAATTAGGCCAAAATATTTAAGTATTTACGCTTCAAGAGAAGACCTTAACTTCAAGGCATCTTCAGCTCTGATCTTCTCTGGAGCGAAATCTGAAAATTAAAATAAATAAATAAATAAGAGAAGAAAATTTAGGACTGATATTAGTGTAGCATACCTGAAAGGAACTCGTATCTTTTCCCTCTGTTAACAGTTGATGCTGCAAGAGTTGCAACCAAATCAGTGAACCAGAGTATTTTTTAGTAATATTTTAATTCACAATAATGACAATTTAGAATAAATGAAGATTATTCTCTGAAGAACACATAATTTTTTGAATTTGAGGATCAATTTGCAAACTAAATTAATAAATAATAATAATTATAAGAAGAAGAAGAAGAAGAAGAATAAGAAGAAGAAGAGAAATTTACATACTAATAATATTAACAATGCTTAAACTATGCTGCAGTATTTCAAACTTCTTGGGTTTAGTAGTTAGGAGCTTGTTATATTTTTTGTGTACTTACTGTGGGAGTTTTTAAAAAGGTTACATTCATAAACGTTATTTTACTTTCTCAAAAGCAGTACTTCAAAAACAATTTTTTTATAAAAACAAAGTAAGAGATTTAATACATTTTCTTCATCTGAATAGAGAACTATTCATAGACTTGATCAGACTAATATTATGCATTCCTCAACTTCAACCATCCAACTTGAATTCCACTAATAACATCACCATCTATATCACCATCACTTTAAACAGTAAACCCGAGATATCTAAAAGGTTTACTCATTTTAATGATTTGATCACTTATTGTTACAACTTTACCACTAGATCTATTACTACTAAAATTACATTCCATGTATTTGAATTTAGATATACTCAAACGACTGCCTTTAAACTCTAAAGTAGACCTCAATAATTCAAGTTTTTTCCTGAACGCTTTCTCTAGTCTTAAACAGTAGAAAGATATCATTGAAAAGGATCCACCAATGTGCATCCTTTTGTAAATGTCCAGTAAGAGCATTCATAACTAAAACAAAAGGATATGGGCTTAAAGCTGATACCTGATGTAATCCAACTGAAATAGGAAAATACTTGGTCAATTCTCATATTATTTGAAAGTAACAACTCTAGTATACATATCTTTAATGACTTGAATATAAGTCATATCAACACCTTTCTTTTATATGATTCTCCAAAAAACTTATCTTTGAACCTTATCGTAAGCTTTTTTCTAAATCAATAAAAATCATATCTAGATCCTTCTTACTCTCTCTGTACTTCTCCATCAAACCTCTCAATAAATGCATAGCTTCCATGGTAGACTTGTCCGACATAAATCCAAACTGATTCTGAAAAATTCTTGTATCACGCCTTAACTTATATCCAATTACTCCCCATAATTTTAATGTATGACACATTAACTTAACTCTTTTATAATTTGCACTCTTGTGCATTCCAGTTATTTTTAATAATGCAGACCAAAATACTCTTCATCCACTCATTTGGCATCTTTTATTTTTTAAAATAATATTCAAAAGTTTAGTAAGCCAAAAAATTATCAAATCTCCTAAATATTTTCATACTTTTATTGAGATACCATGAGTTCATACTAATTTTTCACAATTGGCTTTGTTTAAAACCTCAACTTTCTTTTTACTAATGCGACGATAAAAATAAAAACTTTTATTATTATTAACGATATTAACATCACTAAAGTCAATCATCATTTTAACAAAGTTATTGAAATATTTTTCAAAATATCTTACCCACAAATGTTGAATATATTTATGAAAGAAAAGTACTATGAAATTTTCATCTTTAATACACTTTACTTACATTAAATCTTTATCTTTTTTCTCTTTGTTTAGCTAGTTTATACATATATCTTTCACCCTTTTTAATATCTAATCTATTATAAAATTCACTAAAAACAAAATTTTTAGCAGCACAAATAGTTCTCTTAGAACCCCTATAAAAAATAGTTTTCTTATAGTATCACAACTAGTTCTCTTATAAAATTCACCATATATTTTTCCCAAATCTCTAAGCTTTTAAACTTAAACTGATTTTTATAACAAACTTCTTATATTTTATCTTATCTTACATATTACTATTCCACAACCAACTATTTTATTTATAAAAAATTTTCATTTTGTTTCTACAATTATATATTTTGTCACTTGTTTAATAATATTTGTTATTCTATCTTACATAGAATTAACTTCTTCACAAACAACACAAATCTTAAAATCTAGAAGTTTACTCACAACAATACTTTTAAGTGTGTTTTTTAAGTTTCATCATCTAATTTTATAACAATGATTCATTATATTTATTATCTTCCAATTCTTTAACTAAAAATTAAAAATAAATATTTGATAATAAGTACTTAAATTTTCTATTGGAACGACCTTACAATCTTTATATTCTCTATAATTTCTGTCTCATAAGAAAGTAATCAATTTGTGTTTTATTAGATCCATTCTTGAAAGTAATAACATGCTCATCTTTTTTCTTAAATAAAATATTAGCAATAACAAAATCATAAGCTAAAGTAAAATCAAATATGATTATATCTTCTTCATTAATCACTCCAAAATTGTAACTACCAAGAATATTTCTAAAAACTTCTCACTGTACCAACATGTTCATTTAAATCTCCTCCAATAAAAACTCTTTATTCAAGAGGTATCATTTGTATTGATTCTTCTAGGTATTTCCAAAAATTTTCTTTTAAACATAAATCTAAACCTACTTGAAGAGCATAAATACTTACAACATTAAGAATCTTAGTATCAATAACAATCTTTAAAGCTATAATTATATTTCTAATTCTATAAATTTTTACGACATTATCTTTCAAACTCTTATTTATAATTACACATACACCAATTTTAGTATGACTCCCATCTGAATACCAAAGTTTAAAACTTAAGCTATCAATTTCCTTAGCATTTTCTCTAGCCCATTTAATTTGTTGAATGCATAAAATATTTATTTTTTTATGAATCATAATATCTAATAATTTTATTAATTTATCTGTGAGAATATCAATATTCCAAGATCTTATAATAATAATAATTTCATAAACTAAATTTTTTGCCCGCATCTGTCCATAATGTGAGAACACTTGATTATTTAACACTACATTCAAAGTTCAGTGTAGCAGCCTTTGCACTATTTTCACTCTATTCAAGGAGATACCTGACATTTACACAACGATTATGGGATTCATGTTTGATTAAACCAAAAAAAAAAAAACTATTAATCTTTAGTATTGGAATTGCTATGTGATTGAGCAAGGAGGATAATAAATGGAATAAAAAAACAAAAATTTTCATTTGTGTACCCAAAACATCATAATCATAGATATTTGTTGAAATAATGTGAGGGGTGTATGGAAAAAAATGGGGAGTGATTAAGGTTCCACTGAGAATGAAAAGAGGAAGAGGAGATATAGCTTGAGATGCAAGATCTAGATACAAGAATTTCTTTTTAAGTTCTTGTATAAGAATTTCATAATCCATTCTCCCTCCCATCAGCCCCATTTATGAGCATACAAGCTTGGAAGGGATTATAACTTCTTTTTTTCACAATTGTTGGGTTGTAAGGAATACTCACATGTCTAATTAATAGATCATTTGGGTAGAGTAATGAGACTTGTTATTTTTTTTTATCATATGTTCCTGATGCCAGAGATTCATAGAAGTCAATGTATTTTTTATGAGACTTGTTATTTTTTTTTTATCATATGTTCCTGATGCCAGAGATTCATAGAAGTCAATGTATTTTTTATGTTTCAAAAACTTAATAAACTTTATATTAAATCAGCTTCAATGATATAAATTAAGGTTGCGAGTAATGATTTTCTTTTTAGAACTTACATGATCAAATGTTTTCATATAATGCAACAATATTCATCTAGAATCCAATAAAAAAACATTATGCAAACATTAGCTTCTTGAAGAGAAAACCGAAGTGGCTAACATCGAGGTAGAAGAAGGTTCCGATTTTGAAGGCATGAAAAAGAAGGCTAAGGTTATAAACCCCTTGTGGGATGAATTGAAGGCCAATTAAAGGATTCTAGCTCCACTTAAGCCACTGCATATCAGTTCTTAGGACATGCTTTTCTCAAGGGGGCAATATAAAAAAAAATCATTTTCATTAGAGCCCCNTTTGCAATTGATTTGTGATCAATTGTTGGAGTTTGCAATTCCTTTGGAATAAATTGACCATCCCAAGCTTTCACTTTTCAAGCTTTTTCCCTTAAATCAAACTCCACGAACCCTATTGCCTCTATTATAGATCTCTCCTCCTCTTAGGAGCTACAAACCATCGATCACAAATCCTTCCTTACCCAATCAACTGATTGATTCAAATGATATATGAAATATGTTTATATGGGCCCAAATGTGGGAAAAATATTTATAAATTAATATCTATATGTCATGGAGATATTGTTTAGCATAGGAGAAAGTGCAGGCATGTAAGTTACTTCAATGAAAAGACCTTAAAGGTGAATGACTTGGTAATTGTTCCTCAAGTTATTATCAACCACATTACTTTATTTTAATGGTACAAAAGTTAATCAACAAAGAAAAGATGTGGGATCCAAATAAGAGTGTCACATGTGAATGTAATAACCACCCACAACTACACTTCGATGCAATATTTTTTTTTATGATTGTGAAGTAAAACTAACTCTAAATAGCATATTATTTCAAGTATATACTCATAAACAGCAAAGCAAATAACACTTCTCAATTTTAAATGTACTAAGTGTTCTCAAAAAATACTATTTGATTGTCCCTTATAGGAAGTAGAAATGACTAAAAAAATCAAATCAATTTGTTATAATATATTTATAAATATCTTATAAATAAAAAAGCAAATACACAAATAAATATTGATACATAAAACATGAAATGCATGCACGTAATATATATATATGGTAATATTTATAATTAAAATTGAATATTATGCATTTTATGCGTGTTGACCTCATTTTTGGTCAATCCTCTTTTCGTTGACTAAAGCCTGGTTAGACTCCACTTGACCTAAATCTTAACTAAAACAATAAAATTATTGATTTTTCTCTAAAGATCATTGTAAGGCTTAAAATCTCATTTTAAGAGTTGCATGAAGCTTATTATAACTAATAAAGATATTGCAAACCAATCTTATGATCAATTGGAATAATTTTTATGTAAGAGCTATCTACTAAGCTTTCATGCATGAAAATGGTTTCACATAAAAGTTTTTTAATAAGTCATTATTTTTGAAAATATATTTCACCATTGTGTCCACAATATCAAAATATTTCAAATGAGTTCTTTGATGCTCAATTTTGACTCCATTTGGATAACTTTTGAGAAAACGATAACGAGGAGAGAGAAAATAATTATTAGTATAGATAAAGTGATAATTTGACAAAAATATTTTTTAAAAGACATCAAATGCACCTTTTGGGCCAATTAAGTCCAATAAATTTTTTTTGTCAAAATTGTTGATTTTCTCTCTCCTAAGGTGGGGCCCATTTTGACCAGTCACATCTTCTTATAGAGCTTGAATTATTCAAAACCATTTAGGCCGTTGAATTCATACTATTTTCTCTATCATTTTGACCAAAGTCAAATTTTTAGCCAAAGTCAACTTCCTAACCACCAATAACCACCTAGTCAACCAATTTCGAACTTCAAATGGCCACAACTTTAGTTACACAACTCCATTTTTGAAATCATTTAAACTGTTAGATTTCTCATTTTATCCTCTTCAACATGGTATATAATTTTGAATTTTTTCGATCAACCTTTGCCATTTTAGAGAAAACCCAATTTTGGGCTGATTTACAAAAATGTCATTGGCTTAATTATTTAATTAATTGTTTATTCCCACATGCCTTCTCAGTAATCCTAGTGATCATTTTTTATTGGTCTAAGCAATGAAAATTGTGGATTTTTCCATTAGACCAAATCTTGGCCATTAAATTTGAATAAAATCTTCCCTCCTTCATCTCAACCATTAATTCCACCACACTAACTTGCAAAACTGCCCACTATCTCCCTATTTACTAGTCATAACTCCTCTCGTCCCTCCCATTCACGCCACATTGAAGCACCATTCTTTTCTCCTCGCCAATTATAAGAGATTTTCTCCTTCTCTTTCTCATATTCCTTTTGATTTTCTTTTCTTCTTGACAAACCGAAAACTCTTCTTTAAGTTCTCCAACAAACCAAAAGAAGAAGCAAGGAGGCTAGGAAACAACCAAGAAGCAATTCAAAGCATTAAATTTAGAGCTAGGTAAGAAGAATTCGAAATTTCTTCATAAATTAAAGAGCTTTTAATTACCCCCATTTACTTTTAAACCTTTCGAGCAATATATCTTCATATTTATCTTTAAAAATCAACTTGTTTTCAACATGTAAATGTTAGAACCGAAAATATATCTATGGTTTTTCAATGCCTTGTTAAGTGTATGTATTTATTACAAGTTATTTCGTGTGTGTTTATTCTATGTTAGATAATTGGATGTTATCTCTCTCTTATTCATGTACTATATTTTATAATATGTATAATATATATATGATATTATATAGTTTAACATATTTATCTCTGAAACCTACCCAAAATCGAAAATTTATATGTTTAAATCACATAAACCATATTATAGATAACTCTATTTATATCTTAATTCGCCTGATTAAAATTTAAATCTTTCCTAAACTCCTTAACCAAAACATGCAATGTATATTTTTTATGTTAACTATATTAAATTAATTTAATTAATACCAAAATACACTCTAAAGTACTCAACCAAAAATTATATTTCTTAATTATAATTAAAAAAATTTACTTACACTTCACTCGAATCCATTGTTTTTACCATCTAGCACCTAAACTTTAATTTTTACATACCACATTGCTTATTTCAATTTTTAAAATTTAAAATGGTAGTATTTTCGTTGTGTTATGAAATATCATGACGATATAAACGTCAAAGATTAAAGTTTATAGACGTTAGATATGTAAATACTTAGCAATTAGGCGATACGTACGTAAATAATTGGCCCTTTAATTGATAGAACATGATAACTTATCTATTAAAATTAAATTTGAAATTTTTAAAATAAGCTTAAATGGCCTTCAAATTATCTAGATACATGATATGGAATGATAATTTTTAATAGACATTTAAAAAATGGATTTGAATGCTTATAAATAGATAATAATTTTAATAAGTAAATAGAATAATGGACTTTGATAGAATGCCTACATATTCAGCTCAAAATTCAACAATTTTTAAATCCAGAGTGATAAAAGTTATATCAGATAACGTAAAGATTCTTTTGGTTTTTTTCAAGACATTTGGCGAGACTTTCTTTATAAAAGTGCCCCAAGAGACTACATGCAATAATACCGCAATAATTTCACAAATGTCCACATTATTTACAAATCTACGACGTTCTTTCATCCATTTTTTAAAATTCATTCAAATATCAAGATTCATGATAAATTACCAACCCATATTTTTCATGAAAAAAATATTACATCAGAACTTCTAACATAGAGTTACGTTCGGAGTCCACTGATATGCAGATATGCGACTTCAAGGAAACGCGCGCATTTTTCTGTGATCCGGCCCGGCAACACGAGAATATTCCTTTTGTATTATTTCACGTTATTCAGGTGTTATTATGGTGATATTGATGTGTTATTGCGTTATTATAACACCGAGAATATTCCCAGAACACAATAACACATGAATACCACCACAATAACACCTGAATAATGTGAAATAACACGGAGGAAATATTCTCCTGTGCTAAAATGTTTTTTTTTTTTTAATTTTGCTATCAACTTCACATGACGTCATTTCATTGGACTCTAAACGTAGCTCTACGTTAGGAGTCCTGATGTAATATTTTCCCTATTTTTCATTTTTATCAAATTCTTAATGGTTTAAGAAAAAACGAAAGTGCTAATTTTGCAAATAGCAGTGTTTCACGTGTCCTGCATGTAATTATCAAAAACATAATAAAAAATTGAAACTCCACCATTTACGATGTTACTCAAGTGTTATTCTGCAGTGTTATTGGTGTTAGTGTTACACCGCAGAATAACGGCCCGCGTTATTTGGGTACTACTCAGGTGTTATTGCGGGTGTTACTCGGGTGTTATCGCTGTGTTATCGGTGCTATTCCGCCGGCGCGATTCCACGACATTTTATATTCTACCGAGTCTATTCCAGGCTGAACACGAACAGAAATATGTTATTCGAGTCGAACACGAACACATTGCTCCATGAGCCATATGAAACACGAGTCATTTCGAACACAAGCCAAATTGAAACCATTCGAACAAGCCGCTCAAGCTCGTTTACAGCCCTGCTATGCATGTGAATGCGCCAACATAAGTGTCAAAAATAGCTTGTTATGTTTGGTAGAATATCAACATCCGTGATTAAGACATCACTTTAGACCATATTATAAATAAAAAGTGAGACCAAACCTTTCACCACGGCAATGATTTCAATTTTCTTAACNAAACCATTCGAACAAGCCGCTCAAGCTCGTTTACAGCCCTGCTATGCATGTGAATGCGCCAACATAAGTGTCTTTGGTAGAATATCAACATCCGTGATTAAGACATCACTTTTGACCATATTATAAATAAAAAGTGAGACCAAACCTTTCCCCACGGCAATGATTTCAATTTTCTTAATGAAAAAAGTAAATAAAAGTTTGCAAGAACATAATTAGGCCAAAATATTTCAGTATTTACGCTTCAAGAGAAGACCTTAACTTCAAGGCATCTTCAGCTCTGATCTTCTCTGGAGCGAAATCTGAAAATTAAAATAAATAAATAAATAAATAATAGAAGAAAAATTAGGACTGATATTAGTGTAGCATACCTGAAAGGAACTCGTATCTTTTCCCTCTGTTAACAGTTGATGCTGCAAGTTTTGCAACCAAATCAGTGAACCAGAGTATTTTTTTAGTAATATTTAATTCACAATAATGACAATTTAGAATAAATAACAAATAATTTTTTGGAATTTGAGGATCAAATTGCAAAATAATTTAATAAATAATAATAATAATAATAATGATAATTAAATTAATAAATAATAATTATTATTATTATAAGAAGAAGAAGAGAAATTTACATACTGATAATATTAACAATGCTTCAACTATGCTGCAGTATTTAAAACTTCTTGGGTTTAGTAGTTAGGAGCTTGTTATATTTTTTGTGTATTTACTGTGGGAATTTTTAAAAAGGTTACATTCATAAACGTTATTTTACTTTCTCAAAAGCAGTATTTCAAAAACAATTTTTTTATAAAAACCAAGTAAAATATTTAATAAATTTCCTTCATCTGAAAAGAGAACTATTCCTAGACTTGATCAGACTAATATTATGCATTCCTCAACTTCAACCATCCAACTTGAATTCCACTAATAACATCACCATCTATATCACCATCACTTTAAACAGTAAACCCGAGATATCTAAAAGGTTTACTCATTTTAATGATTTGATCACTTAACTTTGTCACTAGATCTCTTATTACTAAAATTACATTCCATGTATTTGATTTTAGATATACTCAAACGACTGCCCTTAAACTCTAAAGTAGACCTCAATAATTCAAGTTTTTCCTGAACGTTTTTCTCTAGTCTTAAGCAGTAGAAAGATATCATCGAAAAACATACACCAATGTGCATCCTTTTGTAAATGTCCAGTAAGAGCATTCATAACTAAAGCAAAAGCATATGGGCTTAAAGCTGATACCTGATGTAATCCAACTGAAATAGGAAAATACTTGGTCAATTCTCATTTTATTCGAAAACAAGTAACAACTCTAGTATACATATCTTTAATGACTTGAATATAAGTTATATCAACACCTTTCTTTTATATGATTCTCCAAAAAACTTCTCTTTGAACCTTATCGTAAGCTTTTTTCTAAATCAATAAAAATCATATCTAGATCCTCCTTACACTCTCTGTACTTCTCCATCAAACCTCTCAATAAATGCATAGCTTCCATAGTAGACTTGTCCGACATAAATCCAAACTGATTATGAAAAATTCTTGTATCACGTCTTAACTTATGTTCAATTACTCTCCATAATTTTAATGTATGACACATTAAGTTAACTCTTTTATAATTTGCACTCTTGTGCATCCCAGTTATTTTTAATAATGCGGACCAAAATACTCTTCATCCACTCATTTGGCATCTTTTATTTTTTAAAATAATATTCAAAAGTTTAGTAAGCCAAAAAATTATCAGATCTCCTGAATATTTTCATACTTCTACTGAGATACCATAAGTTCATACTAATTTTTCACCATTGATTTTCTTTAAAATCTCAACTTTCTTTTTACTAATGCGACAATAAAAATAAGAAGTTCTATTATTATTAACGATATTAAGATCACTAAAGTCGATCATCATTTTAACAAATTTATTGAAATATTTTTCAAATATCTTACCCACAAATGTTGAATATATTTATGAAAGAAAAGTACCATTAAATTTTCATCTTTAATACACTTTACTTACATTAAATCTTTATTTTTTTCTCTTTGTTTAGCTAGTTTATACATATATCTTTCACACTTTCTAGTATCTAATCTATTATAAAATTCACTAAAAACAAAATTCTTAGCAGCACAAATAGTTCTCTTAGAATCCCTATAAAAAATATTTCTCTTATAGTATCACAAATAGTTCTCTTATAAAATTCACCATATATTTTTCCCAAATCTCTAAGTTTTTAAACTTAAACTAATTTTTATAATAAACTTCTTATATTTTATCTTATCTTGCATATTAATATTCCACAACCAACTATTGTATTTATAAAAAAATTTCATTTTGTTTCTACAATTATATATTTTGTCACTTGTTTAATAATGTTTGTTATTCTATCTTACATAGAATTAGCTTCTTCACAAACAACACAAATCTTAAAATCTAGAAGTTTGCTCACAAAAATACTTTTAATTGTGTTTTTCAAGTTTCATCATCTAATTCTATAACAATGTTTCATTATATTTATTATCTTCCAATTCTTTATCTAAAAATTAAAAATTAATATTTGATAATAAGTACTTAAATTTTCACTTGGAATGACCTTACAATCTTTATATTCTCTATAATTTCTGTCTCATAACAAAATAATTAATTTATGTTTTATTAGATCCATTCTTGTAAGTAATAATATGCTTATTTTTTTTCTTAAATAAAATATTAGCAATAACAAAATCATAAGCTAAAGTAAAATCAAATATGATTCTATCTTCTTCATTAATCACTCCAAAATTGTAACTACTACGAATATTTCTAAAAACTTCTCACTCTACCAACATGTTCATTTAAATCTCCTCCAATAAAAACTCTTTATTCAAGAGATATCATTTGTATTGATTCTTCTAGGTAATTCCAAAAATTTTCTTTTAAACATATATCTAAACCTACTTGAAGAGCATAAATACTTACAACATTATCTTTCAAACTCTTATTTATAATTACACCTATACCAATTTTAGTATGACTCCCATCTGAATACCAAAGCTTAAAGCTTAAGCTATCAATTTTCTTAGCATTTTCTCTAGCCTATTTAATTTCTTGAATGCATAAGATATTTATTTTTTTATGAATCATAATATCTACTAATTTTATTAATTTACCTGTGAGAATATCAATATTTCAAGATCTTATAATAATAATAATTTCATAAACTAAATTTTTTGCCCGCATCTGTCCATAATGTGAGAACACTTGATTATTTAACACTACACTTAAACTCCAGTGTAGCAGCCTTTGCACTATTTTCACTGTATTCACACCATGCGTGTCTATTCAACGAGATACCTGACATTTACACAACAATTATGGGATTCATGTTTGATTAAACAAAAAAAAAAAACTATTAATCTTTAGTATTGGAATTGCTATGTGATTGAGCAAGGAGGATAATAAAGGGAATAAAAAAACAAAATAATTTTTCATTTGTGTACCCAAAACATCATAATCATAGATATTTGTTGAAATAATGTGAGGGGTGTATGGANGGCTCATGGAGGTTCCAAAAGACATAGGTCTCCACAACATCAAGCCCGCCATCCTTAGACTTTTGGATGAGGACCGGCCACATCTGCAACTCAAAAATGTGAAGGAGGAGTTCTCCAGAGAGGGAGAAAGAAAGCAATGGAGCTGATGATGGGTACCTCAGGTGTGCTGCGAGGATAATGAATGGAGCCGGAAATGAGGACTCTGGGCTTGCCGTCAATGAGAAGTGCACGGCGGTTGTAAGTGACATTGGAAGCCATGGAAAAGAAGCTCCTTGCGCTCAGAAACTGAACCACCACCAGGAAGTAAAACAGAAAGAAGAAAGGGGGTAAAGGTTTCATCTTGGAGCACCTCGCCATGGCTGCCTCTGCTCTCCGAATTCAGAGGAAGAAGAGAATGTGATTACAGTGAGGNCTTGGAGCACCTCGCCATGGCTGCCTCTGCTCTCCGAATTCAGAGGAAGAAGAGAATGTGATTACAGTGAGGGGAGAGTGCAGGGTTTAGAAAGGGTTTTGATTTGCGTTTAGTGATCTGATTAAATAGAGCATTATAGGAGTTGTTGTGGATTAGGATTTAGGAATAACTATAACGAAGACTTTAGTGTGCAATGAGAAGGAAGAGGTTGCTTGGTTTGTGGTGCACATTTTACATGCTTCTCATCTTCATTTATAGACTTTAATTTTTTTATAAAACTAATATTTTGATAAATTTACTCATCAAATATTTGTTCATATATTAGAATTAATGTAAATAAAATTTCGTGCTTCTCATCTTAATTTATAGATTTTGTTTTTTTTTAAATATGATCCAAATATTTTGCTCATATTATAAATANAAATTTACTCATCAAATATTTGTTCATATATTAGAATTAATGTAAATAAAATTCCATGCTTCTCATCTTAATTTATAGATTTTGTTTTTTTCTTAAATATGATCCAAATATTTTGCTCATATTATAAATAAAAAATAAAATTTGAGCTTACATTTGTAATTATTATAAAATTTTTAGTATTTATGTATAGTTTCTAATTTTCACATTTAAATATTGCTTCTCCTTCTCATAATGGTTGCAGTTTATCCACTCTCCTACTTCATTATGTTGGTTGCCCCACACAAGATCAATAAGTCAAAAAAACTATATTAAAAATAGTTTTTTTAAGAACATTATAAAAATATTTATTAAAAAAAAAAGATAATAGTTAAAGTACTAAAATAATAAGATAAAATATTCATAATTATAAGACAATTACTCAAATTTTTAAAATATTAAGATGTTCTATCTATAAAATAAATATCATTATATTAAAATTGTGGGGCATTTGCATGCAACCCAACCAATTCTTACCTTTTTACATATCTAACAATCAAAATTTCATATTTACATACATAAATATCATCATCATTGCCTTTTAAAAAATAAAAATATCAAATTTTGATTGTTGGATGATATGTAAACATATAGTAATTGTGGGGTATGTATGTAATTTTGTAATTATAATTTTTTCTTGTTTGGGGGGCTATGTGTAATATGTTGGCTTGTNAATATCATTATATTAAAATTGTGGGGCATTTGCATGCAACCCAACCAATTCTTACCTTTTTACATATCTAACCATCAAATTTTCATATTTACATACACAACATTCAAATCCTTAACATCACCTAAAAAATATCATCATCATCGTTACCTTCTAAAACATAAAAATATCAATTTTTTGCTTGTTGGATAGTGGATATGTAAACATATAGTAATTTTGGGGTATGCATGTAAACTTCTATTATAATTTTTTCTTGTTTGGGGGGCTATGTGTAATATGTTGGCTTGCCAGGCTATATAATAATAGCAATTGCTTTCTTATCTGGATGAAGTGGTTGTCCAGCAAGTAATAAAGAAGGGGAATAGAAGGACTCTCACGGC
>JXCR01137917.1:63442-77932 GCA_002079205.1 Phalaenopsis hybrid cultivar | reverse complement strand
AAATATTTTAAGAGTGACCATAAATGTACGCTTAATATGACATTAATTTTTTGTGATCTTAGATTAAACTTAAATTTGCCACCCTCAATAAATTGGTATAGAGGTTGGATAGAGCAAGCAGGGGGTAAAAGGCATACTTCAAATAAATTAACTTTAAAGGAAAAAGGTGAACCATCCAAACACACTATGAAAATAACATCAGATCAAGTTTTTATTTAGTCGTCTCCAGAAGCTAAAAAAATTTTAGCTGTGGTTATAGGTATAAAAAAATTTTAGCTATAGCACTTTTCTATTCTGGAGCATCACATTGCTCATGTTTGAGTTGTTCCACATTCAAAAAAATGTTCGATGAACTCTAAGAAATGCTCTCTATGTGAGGACAAAGGCCACATAAAACATAATGGTCCAATGATTGTGTAGGTTGAGTACAATGAAGAGTTCAGAAGATAGAGCAAGCAGGGGGTTAAAGGCATACTTCAAATAAATTAACTTTAAAGGAAAAAGGTGAACCATCCAAACACACTATGAAAATAACATCAGATCAAGTTTTTATTTAGTCATCTCCAGAAGCTAAAAAAATTTTAGCTGTGGTTATAGGTATGATTAAAATTTTAGAAGTGGTTGCTATAGCACTTTTCTATTCTGGAGCATCACATTGCTCGTGTTTGAGTTGTTCTTTGTTAAATTACATCTAGAACCTATTCAATTTACTCTTCTTTACATGCTATGCTACCTACCAGATGTTTGTTAGTACCCCATACTCTGTTAATATTGTGATATCTAGTTGAATATTCAAAATTTCAATTAATTTAACTACCAAGAACCGAGTTTGATGTGATTTGAGTATGAATTAGCTAATTAAATATTATGCTACTACTGCACACTGGAAAAAAGATTAGTTTCTTCGCTCATTAATTGTATCAAAGTAAGCAAATGGAGGAAAGCTAGTGAATTAGTACTTTCGGCACAATTAGAAGCAATCAAAGAAGGTTGGCGATAGAAGCAGTATTCCTATGAATCTATGATGAATGAGTATATTTATGTTTTCTCTGAAGAGTTTGCCAGTTTGCCGGNTGTTTGAGTTGTTCTTTGTTAAATTACATCTAGAACCTATTCAATTTACTCTTCTTTACATGCTATGCTACCAACCAGTGATAATATTTTTGTTTGTACTCCATACTCTGTTAATATTGCGATATCTAGTTGAATATTCAAAATTTCAATTAATTTAACTACCAAGAACCGGGTTTGATGTGATTTGAGTATGAATTAGCTAATTAAATATTATGCTACTACTGCATACTGGCAAAAAGATTAGGTTCTTCGCTCATTAATTGTATCAAAGTAAACAAATGGAGGAAGGCTAGTGAATTAGTATTTTCGGCACAATTAGAAGCAATCAAAGAAGGTTGGTGATAGAAGCAGTATTCCTATGAATCTATGATGAATGAGTATATTTATGTTTTCTCTGAAGAGCTTGCCAGTTTGCCGCTAGAAGATTGATTCTCTTTATAATCTATAATAAGGTTCAAATCAAAGAATTAAAGCTCCCATATTCATAAGATTATACTTCATATATGAATATTGAACAATAAATCTACAACTCTCTTCCCTCTCATCAAACATAATCCCATCTCCAAATTTTTGAGAAATTTCAATTATCAATCCTCTATCCAGCCAATTTGCTATTTTTGCTTTATTCTTTTTTTAGGGTTTCAATCCAATCTTTATAGGGTCAACCTAATTATCATTCAAATCTATGTTGGTCGAACAACACATTGAAATCTTGTTATATTAGAAATTCATTACATGTTTATGTAAATCATTACATCTCTTAAACTTAGTTTTAGTTTAGGGAGNTTCATAAGATTATACTTCATATATGAATATTGAACAATAAATCTACAACTCTCTTCCCTCTCATCAAACATATTCCCATCTCCAAAATTTTGAGAAATTTCAATTATCAATCCTCTATCCGGCCAATTTGCTATTTTTGCTTTGTTCTTTTTTGAGTCCAATCTTTATAGGGTCAACCTAATTATCATTCAAATCTATGTTGGTCGAACAACACATTGAAATCTTGTTATATTGGAAATTCATTACATGTTTATGTAAATCATTACATCTCTTAAACTTAGTTTTAGTTTAGGGAAATTAGATCCTCATTTTAATTTTATATTAATAATATATTTGTTAAAATAGATAAATTCAGGAATACAAGCCCATCAAGCACCATGCTGGCAACTATCACAAGGCCAGGGAATCACCCAAAATCTTTCAATACGGCCTTACTCCTATCCAACAATCTAGAGTCCACCTCTAAATTCCATCATCATAATGTACCCATACTAAGTTTCAACATGCCACCCATGTGTTTACAATACAAAGGAACCATGAGACAACACTAAATTACAAGATTAACTATCAGCCTTATGTTCATCAATAACTAAAAGGACATAGATCATATAAACAAAGTTATTGCATGGATATGTACAACACACACAGATACAAAATTATGTACACCCTTGAACTCATGCAAAAATTACACTTACAATAAGAAAAATGCCAACTATTATAGTATTTACACACCGTTGTGCACTAACAAGGTCTGTGGTCACTCCAATGACTTCTCTCCTTCAACAAAAAGCAGCACCCTCTACACATGCACATTGAACATACAAAAGCAAAACATTAACCAACCAAAAGATGACATCATATACCCTTAACACCTACAAGTTTTTGGCACACATGCCCAAGTCCCACCTATAGGCCCCTTCAACTGGTCAACAAACTCTGTACCACTCTGTATTTCTTTGTCAATCTTTTGATGCCTCTCTACGTTGCTATCATGCACTTTGTTTGCTTTCCTTTGTTATCTCCACTAAAGCATACCCCAAGTATAGACATAATTAGGCATACATTATTTGACAGCCATCTGCAACTATAAGCAGTACGATGCTGCATGCACACTAGCCCACATTTGCGGATGCGGTCAACATAGTCCAGCAACTTCGCCAACTACATGTAGCACCACAACCACAAAAGCACATACTAAACTGTTCCCGCAAATTGTACCATACACAGCCACCCATGAGCGAGTGACTTTCTGCTAAACATCAATATTTGATTTATCCTATATTATCTTAAACTAACAAAAAATGTAAGGAAATCAGCTAATGCCTAGTCCGTCTCCCAATCATCAAAACTATAGCAGCATTGAGCATCACAAAACCTCTATTCTAGACTTGGAGAAAGTGTTTCAACTACTAAAAAAAGTCTATCAATTATTCCTTTGTATGCTTTCAAAGATGCATGGATGGCCAATTGCATCTTTTATCCCTTTTTATGGAAAGTGCGCTTATAACGAAGGGATGGTCACGGATCACGAACATAACTTACATGAATAACTTCGGATAACATCTAAGAAAAAGATAATAACCTAAGCAAAAACAGTGTTCAGCTCCCATCAGCCATGCAAGGCAACAAGGACAAAAACAAAACCAGACATACTCTGGCCAACAAACAGGACCCCAAATCCATAAGAAGAATAGAGCCCTATAGTTAGTGCACGTGATAAAGATTTAGCATCTGAAAGCAAACAAAGAGTATAACCATGACACACTGCAACTCGATCTTTCAAAAACAACTTACAAATGTGATTGTACGAGAGATGTTTTTTTCGTTCCATCTTAGCCAAGGCATGAGCATCCTCCGTTAACCGCTCCAAGAACAACTCCTACACCACGATAGGAACAAATACATCATATATGGATACCGCAGGAATCTGCTTCAACGAGTTAAGTCATAACCGACAGCAGAGAACCTATATCCAGCTAAATACCGAAAGTGTAACCACAGAAGCAAATTAAAGTTACGATCTACGGATTGACATGCATAACCTCAAATTCTCCCAGTGCGTTCTCGTTCGCGTTTACTGTTGCCCAACGGAGTTTTTTAAAGAAGAATGACATCGAAAGGAAAGAAATAAAAGGGGAGCAGATGTACATACAGAAGCTTTATTGATTATAAATACGGCATCAGCAGTGGTGCGGATTTCTGCAGCAGCACCACCACGAGCACCACACTCGCCGCGAACAAGGCGCCACACGCGGCTCATGGGAAAGCTGCATGATGCGCCACCAGAAGCAGCAGGTGTCGCCGGAGGACCGGAGGAGGAAGAGCCTGTGGCATCCAAACTCTGGTTGGACTTCTTCTTCTTGGCCGGCGCCTCAGCGTCCTCCATACCACCAGAACCTCCCGCCTCCTTTCTCTTTATCTCCTTCGGCAACGATGCCACCTTCGGCATGACTCCTGAGTTAGGGCTGTCAATGAACAAGCTAATATTCACAACAAATTTTTATTAAAAATAAATAAAACTTACACACTTCCAAGGGTTTTACACACCAGGGGAAGACTTCTTAGGGCAAACTGGGACCACTATTTCAAGCCGGCACAGCCTAAAATGTAACCAAACTTACATAGATGTAAGCGGACATCAAACTTAATACAATATGACATAAAATATATGTCGTAAGGATAACACATTTAGAAATTAGTCTACTAAAATAAGAAAAAATAGTCCGCTATCATTAGTGGAAGAAAAGGAGCTCAAAGTAGAGGTGGTTCCCCACCACACAAAAACTTACAACCGTCGCATCGATAGTTGAAATACGTGGGCTACCCCACCAACTTTTGTTGTAGCCACCATGGTTGGAAGGGCTTACACACTAGTTCTCGTCAAAAGCTGTTAAAATTATTGTTGTTACATGTCGCCATCATTAAATCGTGGCATTTGATCACTTGGGTTATGGGTTATGATATGGGCTAGCCCTTCGCTAGCCCAATCTTCAGAATCGCCCTTCGATTCGTCGTCTTCACTTTTGTGAATTAATCATGTTTAGAATAGGTTCATGAACTAACTTTCGCAGGTTTCAATAATTCTTTTCTTTATCTGATTCATATATTCATAAGCATATTTTGTCTCGAATCACTCAAAAATCTCAGAGAAATTATTTGTCTCTACAAAATTAGATAGAGAGATATTTATGGCTT
Organism: Phalaenopsis hybrid cultivar; assembly: GCA_002079205.1. Taxonomy (NCBI): domain Eukaryota; kingdom Viridiplantae; phylum Streptophyta; class Magnoliopsida; order Asparagales; family Orchidaceae; genus Phalaenopsis; species Phalaenopsis hybrid cultivar. The sequence goes on along the minus strand of JXCR01137917.1, from coordinate 72,877 downwards.
CATATTTTTGCAAAATTTTATTAATTTATTTTAATTTATCTTTCTCAATGATTTGAGATCACCATTTAATCCAAAACTGCTTTTATAAACCAAAGTAAATTAAATTGATCTTTTCCTCGACAAATTCTTTAAGACCATATCAAGGGATTTGGCAACCTATAAATAAATGGGTTAGAGTTTAACCATTTGCCACATCATCATTTTTCACATTCTTTAATAATTGGGTACAGATCCACCCAATATTCATATTTGTCTTCTATTTTATCTGGCAAAGTATTAAACTTTGCACCAAAATATTTCGAGCATCAGCAAAATCATGTTGGAATATCTTTATTTGAAATAAACATTAAAGAATGCTTTGTCTTAGAGTTTGTCAAATANAGGAGGAAGAGCCTGTGGCATCCAAACTCTGGTTGGACTTCTTCTTCTTGGCCGGCGCCTCAGCGTCCTCCACACCACCAGAACCTCCCGCCTCCTTTCTCTTTATTTCCTTCGGCATGACTCCTGAGTTAGGGCTGTCAATGAACAAGCTAATATTTACAACAAATTTTTATTAAAAATAAATAAAACTTACACACTTCCAAGGGAAAAAAAATTGCGTACGTCAAAGGTTACGCAGAGATACGTAGAGAAGTGTACATAATATGATACACGGGATTTATACGGGGATTATAAGGGGGATATAACCAGTTGTACCTCCCGTGTAACTCCTGTGTAACCGCGTTGTAACCTTGTAATCTCAATGGATAAAATAAAAGCGCGGGTAACAGCTGAGTTACACGAAAGTTACAAGGTAGTTATAACACACTTGTATCCCCCATGTAACTCCCATATAACGCCAGTGTATCATATTATGTACGCGTCTTTGTGTACCCCTTGACGTACTCAATTTTTTTCCCTTCCAAGGGCTTACAGACACTATGAGAGGATTTTACACAACAGTGGAGGACTTCTTATAGCAAATTGGGACCACTATTTCAAGCCGGCACAGCCTAAAATATAACCAAACTTACATAGATGTAAGCGGACATCAAACTTAATACAATATAACATAAAGTACATGTCGTAAGGATAACACATTCATAAAGTAGCCTACTAAAATAAGGAATAGATAGTTGAAATACGTGGGCTACCCCACCAACTTTTGTTGTAGCCACCATGGTTGGAAGGGCTTACACACTAATTCTTGTCAAAAGCTATTAGTATTATTGTTGTTACACGTCGTCGTCATTAAATCGTGGCATTTGGTCACTTGGGCTATGGGTTATGATATGGGCTAGCCCTTCGCTAGTCCAATCTTCAAAATCGCCCTTGGATTCGTCGTCATCACTTTTGTGAATTAATCATGTTTGGAATAGCTTCATGAACTAACTTTCGCAGGTTTCAATAATTCTTTTCTTTATCCGATTCATATATTCATAAGTATATTTTGTCTTGAATCAATAAAAAATCTCAGAGAAATTATTTGTCTCTACAGAATTAGATAGAGAGATATTTGTGGCTTCATATTTTTGCAAAATTTTATTAATTTATTTTAATTTATCTTTCTCAATGATTTGATATCACCATTTAAACTGCTTTTATAAACAAAGTAAATTAAATTAATCTTTTCCTTGACAAATTCTTTAAGACCATATCAAGGGATTTGGCAACCTATAAATAAATGGGTTAGAGTATGACCATTTGTCACATCATCATTTTTCACATTCTTTAATATTGGGTACAAATCCACCCAATATTCATATTTGTCTTTGATTTTATCTGGCAAAGTATTAAATTTTGCACCAAAATATTTCAAGCATGAGCAAAATCATGTTGGAATATCATTATTTAAAATAAACATTAAAGAATGCTTTGTTTTATAGTATTAACATAATTTCAGTAGTTTATTAAAATTTTGTGTTGCAAATTAGATGAGAGACTAAGGGTCTGTTTGGGGCAGCTTGTGCGTTTCAGGATAACCCATTTATTATACAAAATATCTTCATTTGCTTCATCGAAACTGTGGTGAATAGCTATGCAGTTTAATTGAATCAATATATTTTCATATGCCTCGTGAGTGAAATGAGATTCAATAGGAAAAGCAGCTCTATCCAAATATCATTATGCTTAAAAAGACAATGTCTTGACGTGGCTATCTTGTGGATTAATTTTCAGAACATTTTGCTTTAGCTTCTTGGTGAAATAAGATGATTTACAAGTTACAGAAGTTATTACTTCTTTTATGGTTTTAAGCTTTAGAGCTACAACCTTAAATGATTCTCCAATTTCTTATTTAGGAGGAATACCATAAAAGTGTTCATGTAGATCAATTTAACCTTTAGCCATTAAACCTTGATAGCCTCGACCTCTTGAGGCACTTCAACCCCCACTCCTCTGAGCTCCATTAGAGCTTTCCCTTGGTTTTGATCTACCCCTGTTGATCCCTACAAAAACTCACAAGTAATAAATTCAGGTAAAGTGTTAGAGTCGCCAAGAATAAATTCAAATTCAAAATTGAAAAATAGTCAATTAAGCTTACCAATGATAAAATATTCATTTGGATACTAGATTTTTAAAATCCTTTTGAATAATATGTTTTACTACAAAACAATTGATACACGATAACAATTTTTGATGAAGGAGATCATCTTGAAATTTAGAATTACATTTTAGGATTGAAAGTATTTCTTTCTTAATTATAAAATATTTGGTTTGATGTATAGTTCATTTACTAGAGATGAAACGAATTAGTTCTTCTTTTGAAGAATTTATTTATCTTAAGATACCTACAAATCAGCCGTTAGAGACATCAATTTTAACAATTTTGAATTAGAGTTTGCCAAATATAGGCTAGAAATACTTTTAACTCTTTGTTTGATAAGTCAAACTGCATTAGTATGAACTTCTATCCATAGAGGATGGTTCTTTTTAAGTAATCAAATTAAGGTGAAGCATCAAGAGCAACATTTTGATAGAAATCGAAAAGGTGATGTAATGCTCTTAAAATCATTGAATTATATCAAAAAATTTATTAGTAAATTATATATTTCTATTTATAGGAACAATAGAAGCATTACAGATGTTATGACTAAGAAATCAATTTTTTTCTTGGAATAATTTTATTTTTGTTGCAGAAACAACTAATCCATTTTTTGTGAACAAACTACTTTAAAGTACTTAAATGTATAATACGTTCATATATTTTTTTTTGGAAAATACCAAAACATCATCTATATGAACCAAAATATAATTTAGACATTGATTAAAAACATCATTCATGATATTTTGAAATTTAGTTGAAGCATTGTTAAGCTCAAAAGACATCATGTTCCATTCATCATGTCTAAATGGTGTATTGAATGTCATTTTATAATGATCTTCTACTTTGATTTATATTTGTCAATGTCCTGATTTTAAATCAAATTTAGAGAAGATTTTAGCTTCTACAAGTCTATTAAGTAAATGGGTTTTATTAGAGATTGGATATCTTATCCATTTTAAAACTGTATTTAACGGTTTATAATTTATGACTAGTCGAGGCTTTCCTCGTTCCTTTTCAACAGCTTACATAACATAAAATGTAGTGAAACTCCAAAGAGAATATGAGTTGTAGACTAATTATTTATTTAATAGATCATTGATTTCTAATTTACATAGTCATTGATAACTTTATTCATCAGACAAGATCTTGCCTTAGTTGGAACTAGGGGTGTAAACGAATCGAACACGAACGAACAGAGCTTGTGTTTGTGTTCGGTTCGTTTGAAATTTAGTTTGTTTGAAATAAGCTCGTGTTTGAAATTATTCGTGAAATCACTGTTCGTGTTCGTTTCTTAACGAACGAGCCCAACACGAGCTGTTCGCGAATTGCGAGCCAGTTTGACATCCCTAATATTANTCATTTGGATACTAGATTTTTAAAATCCTTTCGAATAATATGTTTTACTGCAAAACAATTGATACACAATAACGGAGATAAAAAATTGTATATAATTATAAAGTATTTGGTTTGACGTTGATTAAAAAAGTTATTAGTAAATTATATATTTCTATTTATAAGAATAATAGAAGCATTACAGATGTTATGCTAAGAAATTAATTTTTTTCTTGGAATAATTTTATTTTTGTTGCAGAAACAACTAATTCATTTTTGTGAACAAACTACTTTGAAGTACTTAAATGTATAATATGTTCATATATTTCTTAGGAAGATACCAAAACGTCATCTATATGTACCAAAATATACTTTAGACATTGATTAAAAACATCATTCATGATATTTTGAAATTCAGATGGAGCATTGTTAAGCTCAAAAGACATCATGTTCCCTTCATCATGTCCAAATGGTGTATTGAATGTCATTTTGTAACGATCTTCTTCTTTGATTTATATTTGTCAATATCCTGATTTTAAATCAAATTTAGAGAAGATTTTAGCTTCTACAAGTCTATTAAGTAAATGGTTTTTATTAGAGATTGGATATCTTATACATTTTAGAATTGTATTTAACGGTTTATAATTTATGACTGGTCGAGGCTTTCCTCTTTCATTTTCGGCAGCTTACATAACATAAAATGAAGTGAAACTCCAAAGAGAATATGAGTTGTAGACTAACTATTTATTTAATGGATCATTGATTTCTAACTTACATAGTCATTGATAGCTTTATTCATCTGACAAGATCTTGCCTTAGTTGGAATATATCTTTCATCAAAATTATTTTCGTATGGTAAAGATACACAATGTATTATATGATTCCAAAATGATATCGAATTATTTCCACATATCGTAGTTTGAAAAGTTGTAATCATTTCATTAATTTTTTGTTGAACTTTAGGTTCCTTTAATTTATCAAAAATAGATTTAGTTTTTATTTCTTCTTTTAGATAATTTATTTGAATGCTTTTATTTTTAATTTTATTCATTTTAATTAGTATGATTTCTTTAAGATATACTATAAATTGAAATAAACCTGGCTTATTATATACCAAACAATATATACCCTTTTATATCTGTTTTTGTTATAGGCATTATTTTTATTAAAAATGATGTTCCTAAAATAATATGTTAATAAGGTCTTTGACAACTAAAAATGAAAGTGGGATAAAAATATGATTTTTACAAGTTGTTGCATTCTTTATTTTATATTTTATTTTCATTCTATTTCTACTAGCAGAAGTTAACATTATATAACCCTTCGGCCTACGAACATCATCATAGCTCACTACTACACTTAACCAACTACAATCACTACAGGAATTTAGTTTATTACCGACGGTCTAATTCCACCGACAATAATGGATAAATAGTTGGTAACATATTCACCTAAGGTTTAGGTATGACAAAGTTGACATAACAAAAATGTTTGTTGGTAATTAAATTACCAATAGATTTAACGATAGTTTACATTAATCGACAGTTAACTGATGTACCATAATCATCACTATAGATTCAAAAGCATGCCACATTTAATTGTAGCTTGACCGTCAGTTATATAACTGACGAAAATGTTCATAGGAAATGTGTTACAGTTATGTCAGAAAAGTATCGCAATTTTATCAGTAAATTGTCGGTAAACTGTTGGTTAACCGTGGAAATTTACAGTCGGCTTTGTCCGTAGCAAAAGTGCAGCACTTTGCCCGGACGTCGCTTGTTTGATGGACTGTTGGAAAATTGTCGCTTAATCAATAAACCATCATAAAATCGTTGATAAGCCGTCAAAAACATGTACTATCAGAAAAAAAAACCCTCTTTCCTTGCTACAATCTACACACATATCAATCAAAACATATCACAACACAGTAACAAAACGAATTAACGTATAAATCATATACATAAATAAAAGAAAAATAATTGAATTAAAACAAATGAAATGTACAAGTACACAATAGTACTAAAAGTCGCTAGCAATAAATTGTTCAATACACAACCAAATAAAAAAAATAAACCCCTACTCATCTTCCTCATTATCCAGTGTCCTCTCCTCACCATAATGCCTCACCATCATTCTGCACTGGCTCCTTCCCTTTATGCAGTTCCAAATGCAACACAACTTTGATATTTTCCCTCATCTCTGATCTTTGAGTGGCTGCCTGGGTAGCAACTTGATGACTTATCTCCTCTTCCTGTGAAGTGACAGTGGTTGCACTGGTTGTGCTTGAGGCTGGGCATGCATCATAGGCCGACACCTGGGACTCCAACCCATTGACCCTACCATTCTTCTTTCAGCTGATAGCCTCCCGCCAAAGTTCGTACTCAGAAGGATCGTGAGATGTGCCTGAACCACAAGCTGACTGTTGAGATCGGCTCTCCTTGAGCCTTAAGAAGGTCTCAAATAAAGCATATCATTAATGAAAGTGAGACACTAAATAATTTTTTTTATTTATTAATCTTGTCAAATACTTTGGTCATCTGCGATATGTTCCCAACCCAGGTTTTATCTGATTGCCTATGGGTGCGCTCGTGTAACTCTGCAACAGTTGGCCCGCGTCTTTTCTTTAGTGTTTATCAGTGTAATGGAATAATGCATATATTTAATGTAAAATAAGACTTAATGCAAAAAAAAAGTCTTATCGGCCTCCCTTTGTACTTCGTATGTGGGAGGGCTCCATGGTGTGCTTTGAGGCCCCCATACCCCCATAGTCAGAGCAACGATATAGCTTTGCCTGATCCCTCATTCCCTGATACTTAGGAGAGACCAAGGCTCTAAGAAGTATGAAAAACACATCATCACCCAACCATAAAGGGTGCCCGTGGGTCCGACATATACCACTAAACTGGTCTCACAGACGANATACTATTAAAAAATTTTCGTTGAAATTACCCTTGTATAATATTCTAAGGGTATAAGAGAGTATATATTTTTTATATATAATTATATGTTCATCTAGTGCTCTAGAACCATTTAAAATAATTTATAATCACATTTTCAACATCTTTTATTGCTCCCATTCAACTTTTTTTCATTGGATTTATCCTAGTATATTCTAAGAGTACAAGAGAGTATAAGAGGGTATAATTTTTTTTATAATTAAGATCCCAAATAGTGTTCTAGAATTAATTAAAATAATTTCTAATGACATTTTCGTCATCTTCTGTTTCTCTTTTGATGGTATTCCATTTAACTTACCCTTGTATGCTTAACAAGAGGGTATAAATTTTAGTTGTAATTAAAACCTCATCTAGTGCTATGGAAACATTTAAAATAATGTCTAATCACATTTGTATCATCTTTTGTTATTTCTATTAATATTTTTTCATTATATTTACACTTATATGTTTTGTGTGTTACAAAAGGGGAAAACTTTTTTTACAATTAAAACCTCATCTAGTGCTTTATAACCATTTAAAATAATTTTTAGTCTCATTTGCATCATCTATTATTGCTCCATTTCATGGGTTTTCATTGGATTTATCCCTTTATTCTTTAAGGGTACAAAGGTTCAAATTTTTTTTGCAATTAAAATCTCATTGAGTACTCTGGAACCATTTAAAACAATGTCTGATCTCATTTGCATCATCCTTTGTTGCTTCTACTGGTGATTTTTTTATTAGATTTACCATTGTATGCTCTTAGGATACAAATTATTTTTACAAGTAAAACCTTATTTAGTGCNATCAGCCTTATGTTCATCAATAACTAAAAGGACATAGATCATATAAACAAAGTTATTGCATGCATATGTACAACACACACAGATACAAAATAATGTACACACTTGAACTCATGCAAAAGTTACACTTACAATAAGAAAAATGCCAACTATTATAGTATTTACACACCGTTGTGCACTAACAAGGTCTGTGGTCACTCCAATGACTTCTCTCCTTCAACAAAAAGCAGCACCCTCTACGCATGCACATTGAACACACAAAAGCAAAATTTTAACCAACCAAAAGATGACATCATATACCCTTAACACCTACAAGTTTTTTGCACACATGCCCAAGTCCCACCTCTAGGCCCCTTCAACTGGTCAACAAAATCTGTACCACTCTGTATTTCTTTGTCAATCTTTTCATGCCTCTCTACAATGCTATCATGAACTTTGTTTGCTTTCCTTTGTTATCTCCACTAAAGGATACCCCAAGAATAGACATAATTAGGCAAACATCATTTGACAGCCATCTGCAACTATAAGCAGTACGATGCTGCATGTACACTAGCCCACATTTGCACATGTGGTCAACATAGTCCAGCAACTTCACCAACTACATGTAGCACCACAACCAAAAAAGCACATACTCAATTGTTCCCGCAAATTGTACCATACACAGCCACCCATGAGCGAGTGACTTTCTGCTAAGCATCAATATTTGATTTATCCTGTATTATCTTAGACTAACAAAAAATGTAAGGAAATCAGCTAATGCCTAGTCCGTCTCCCCATCATCAAAACTATAGCAGAAATGAGCATCACAAAACCTCTACTCTAGAATTGGAGAAAGTGCTTCAACAATTAAAAAAAGTTTATCAATTATCCCTTTGTATGCTTTCAAAGATGCATGGATGGCCAATTGCATCTTTTATCCCTTTTTATGGAAAGTGCGCTTATAACGAAGAGATAGACACGGATCACGAACATAACTTACATGAATAACTTCGGATAACATCTAAGAAAAAGATAATAACCTAATTAAAAACAGTGTTCAGCTCCCATCAGCCATGCAAGGCAACAAGGGCAAAAACAAAACCAGACATACTCTGGCCAACAAACAGGACCCCAAATCCATAAGAAAAATAGAGCCCAATAGTTAGTGCACGTGATAAAGATTTAGCATCTGAAAGCAAACAAAGAGTATAACCATGACACACGGCAACTCGATCTTTTAAAAACAACTTACAAATGTGATTGTACGAGAGATGTTTTTTTCGTTCCGTCTTAGCAAAGGCATGAGCATCCTCCGTTAACCGCTCCAAGAACAACTCCTACACCACGATAGGAACAAATACATCATATATGGATACCGCAGGAATCTGCTTCAACGAGTTAAGTCATAACCGACAGCAGAGAACCAATATACAGCTAAATACCGAAAGTGTAACCACAGAAGCCAATTAAAGTTACGATCTATGGATTGGCATGCATGGCCTAAAATTCTTTGCGTTTACTGCTGCCCAACGGTATTTTTTAAAGAAGAATGACATATAAAGGAATGAAATAAAAGGGGAGAAGATGTACATACAGACGCTTTATTGATTATAAATACGGCATCAGCAGTGGTGCGGATTTCTGCAGCAGCAGCACCACCAGCACCACACTCGCCGCGAACAAGGCGCCACACGCGGCTCATGGGAAAGCTACATGATGCGCCACCAGAAGCAGCAGGTGTCGCCGGAGGACCGGAGGAGGAAGAGCCTGTGGCATCCAAACTCTGGTTGGACTTCTTCTTCTTGGCCGGCGCCTCAGCGTCCTCCACACCACCAGAACCTCCCGCCTCCTTTCTCTTTAT
>JXCR01137917.1:31907-54141 GCA_002079205.1 Phalaenopsis hybrid cultivar | reverse complement strand
ATATATATATATATATATATATATATATATATATATATATATATATATATATATATATATAGTAGCTTTTAGTGAATGGGTGCAAGCATCCCACTCACAAGGTATACAATCAAAAAGAAGGTCGTCAAAAAGGTAAAATATGCCCCAAAATATTAACTATAAAATTTTTGAAAAAACAAATATAAAATGCTTCGTGGTCATATGGGGAGATGGCTATTTGTTTGGAGCAAAGAACGCCAACAAGACAAACACTGCAGCGATAGCTTGCTCTGGTGATCAATACAGAGTAGGAAATATAGCCATAAAAAAAAACCAAATATGCTCTGGGAATCAATACAGAGTAGGAAATATGCTCTGGGAATCAATACAAAGGGAGTTAATCATGGTCAGTGGGTTTTCCTCTCCCCCTCCCCCGGTTCTAGCTAGAAAGTCCAACAAGAGACTATCATGTGGGCTATCACCCGAAACTATCAAACAGTCATCCTCTGTGTTCTAGCATTCCTNAAGAAACATATTTTCTTCTTCAATATTAATCTGGCAAATATCTATATATAGAAAGTATTACAGTCCTTCATTAAAATCTGAAACTAGCAAGGCTCTCATACCATCTGCTCCATTCGCTCCCCAACGCAGCTCTCTTCTTTCTTCTCAGTAATAACTTCTCCTAAGCTCATATTAACCTTATCCTCTTCTCCCACATCATCAACCTTAGCATCTTTAAGGATCTCTTCCCTTCCCTTATACACCATGTAGAGAATCAGCTGAGCAAATCCAAAGCTAACTCCTAGCACGTTTGGAAGCTGCCATGCATTTGCAATCATAAATTCAACAAATTTAGCTAAAATTGTAATGCATACCACACAATTTTCATGTATTTATATATCTAACACGTTGGTGTCATAAATTTATGCATCAAATAACACGCATGAGATTTTATTATGGTATTATTGATGTGATGTTAAGGATTCGAGTGTAGTTTCATCAGAATTTTTTGGATATCTCATGAAAAATTAGCCACATTATTTTATGTTAATGAAGCTTTTTTTTAAAGGAAAATAACTATTGATGTGTCATTAGTATTGTAATCATAATTTTCTTTGAGAATAAGTATTTTGTTATATATCTTTATTCTAACTCTTGAAAAAAAAGGTGTCATGAAACTTTAAATTTGTGAATGACATATCATATATACACATTTTATCTTTTCTTAGATGTGACAAATTGATAATTACCTATATTTTTCATTTTTATCCTATAATTTTCATTTTTATCAAATTACCAATGATTTGAAGGTGTCAAATAGAAATGAACCGATTCAGTAATTCATGAAACGACATAGGTGCTAATTCTATCAATATCTATCTATCTATCTATCTATATATATATACATATATATATAGAGTAGCTTTTAGTGAATGGGTGCAAGCATTCCACTCACAAGATATAGAATCAAAAAGAAGGTCCCCAAAAATGTGAAGTATGCCCCAAATTGCTAACTAGAAAATCTTTGAAAAAACAAATATAAAATGCTTCGTGGTCATATGGGGAGATGGCTATTTGTTTGGAGCAAAGAGCGCCAACAAGACAAACACTGCAGCGATAGCATGCTCTGGGAATCAATACAAAATGGGAAATATAGCCATAAAAAAACACCAAAAGAGAGGGAGTTAATCATGGTGGGTGGGTTTTCGTCTCCCCCTCTCCCTGTTTCTAGGGAGGAAATCCGGTAAGAGACTATTATATGGGCTACCACCCGAAACTATCAAACAGTCATCTCGTGAATGCCCGAGTTCCAGCATTCCATTTATCTTTTTCTTATATATATGATTTATTGTAGTGATTCAAATGTATAGATAGGAAATTAGTAATTACCATGACATAAATATCATTGGAAAGCAAACCATATAAGAACCATGCAATGCCGCTCAACGTGAGGAAGAGTGACAAGTTAAATGGCATGAACTCAACACTCTTCGTCTGCACAACTCGTTTCTGTAAACATGCAAATATACCCAATGAATTCCTTCAATTATAATGTAACAGAGATTATAAGAATCAGAAATATAAAGTTTAAGTATAAAAACAAGATTTCTGTGTTCATCCGGGTGCCCACCATGATGCTCAGAGGTGCAGCAAAGACACAAACAGCAAAGACCACGCAGATCCAACCAAGAATTGTCAGGCGAGAAGAGCCTCTGAGGAAAACAAGTGTGACGAGAATGATCGTTGAAAATACTCCACCGATTAATATCAGTATTATCTTTGCTGCATATATCTGTAATTCATAGTATTTACTGTCATAAATATTTTCAGAATATATATATTCTTTTCTAAAAAAATGGCCACAGACCATCATACGAGCCTCTAGCAGCCCATAAGTGCCTAACAATTAGAGTATCACCTCCTTAAGGTTAACTGTGTGAGCAGGGATTTGAACCCCCGACCTGCGAGATCTTATGGGGTATGCACACACACACACATATATATATGTACATGGTCGGGTAAAAAAAAAAATTGATCTTAAACTTTAGCTCAGAGATCAGCTTGTTTATTTCAATCTGATTTTCATAAGAATCGAAATTTGAATCAATTTTCAAGCGATTAATGATCTTTGAGCTAAATTTGCAGTTGTAACATCATNTGTGTGTGTGTGTGTGTGTGTCACCTCTGTTGGTAGAACGGTCTCTTTGAAGGTCGTACGTCCCCTCATGTCACGGGTTTGAATCCACCTTTAGCCAGTTTGTCAGTAGTGAGAGCGGTCCTCGAATAGTTGTACANGCATATATCTGTAATTCATAGTATTTACTGTCATAAATATTTTCAGAATATATATATTCTTTTCTAAAAAAAATGGCCACAGACCATTATACGAGCCTCTAGCAGCCCATAAGTGTNTTCATAGTATTTACTGTCATAAATATTTTCAGAATATATATATTCTTTTCTAAAAAAATGGCCACAGACCATTATACGAGCCTCTCGCAGCCCATAAGTGCCTAACAATTAGAGTATCACCTCCTTAAGGTCAACTGTGTGAGCAGGGATTTGAACCCCCGACCTGCGAGATCTTATGGGGTATGCACACACACACACATATATATATATATATATATGTACATGGTCGGGTAAAAAAAAATTTTGATCCTAAATTTTAGCTCAGAGATCAGCTTGTTTATTTCAATCTGATTTTCATAAGAGTCGAAATTTGAGTCAATTTTCAAGCGATTAATGATCTTTGAGCTAAATTTGCAGTTGTAACATCATTAAGTCCGTTAACAATCTGATTTCAAGATGAGTCGGCATCAACTTGAAACCGGATCGAAAATAATTCAATAAAAAATTTTGACATGTAGCTCGGTTTATTTTTTCTATCCAAACCCGATCCGAGCCAAAATTCGATTCAATTAATTTTCTAGCGAACAACGATCTTTGAGCTAGAGCTAGATTTGCAGCCCTAACATCAATAGACTTGTTAACGATCTCATTTCGAGTTGATCCGGGGTCAACTTGAAATTGACTCGAAAAAAATTTGATAAAAATTTTTGGCTCGTTGATCGACTGATTATTTTTTCTATCCAATCTCGATCCGAGCAAAATTTTAACTCATAACTCGTCTTTTTTAGATCTGATCCTGATCCTAGCAAAAAGNGAAAAAAATTTGATAAAAATTTTTGGCTCGTTGATCGACTGATTATTTTTTCTATCCAATCTCGATCCGAGCCAAAATTCGATTCAATCAATTTTCTAGCGATTAACGATCTTTGAGCTAGAGTAGCAGCCTTAACATCAATAGGCCTGTTAACGATCCGATTTCGAGCTGAGCTAAGATCAGCTTGAAAATGATTGGAAAAAATTCGACTTAAAATTTTAACTCATAACTCGTCTTTTTTAGATCTGATCCTGATCCTAGCAAAAANAGGTCTGTGGTCACTCCAATGACTTCTCTCCTTCAACAAAAAGCAGCACCCTCTACACATGCACATTGAACACACAAAACCAAAATTTTAACCAACCAAAACATGACATCATATACCCTTAACACCTACACGTTTTTTGCACACATGCCCAAGTCCCACCTCTAGGCTCCTTCAACTGGTCAACAAACTCTGTACCACTCTGTATTTCTTTGTCAATCTTTTGATGCCTCTCTATGTTGCTATCATGCACTTTGTTTGCTTTCCTTTGTTATCTTCACTAAAAGATACCCCAAGAATAGACATAATTAGGGAAACATCATTTGACAGCCATCTGCAACTATAAGCAGTACGATGCTGCATGCACACTAGCCCACATTTGCAGATGCGGTCAACATAGTCCAGCAACTTCGCCAACTACATGTAGCACCACAACCACAAAAGTACATACTATATTGTTCCCGCAAATTGTACCATACACAGCCACCCATGAGCGAGTGACTTTCTGCTAAACATCAATATTTGATTTATCCTATATTGTCTTAAACTAACAAAAAATGTAAGGAAATCAGCTAATGCCTAGTCCGTCTCCCAAATCATCAAAACTATAGCAGCATTGAGCATCACAAAACCCTATTCTAGAATTGGAGAAAGTGTTTAAACTATTAAAAAAAGTTTATCAATTATCCCTTTGTATGCTTTCAAAGATGCATGGATGGCCAATTGCATCTTTTATCCCTTTTTATGGAAAGTGCGCTTATAACGAAGAGATAGACACGGATCACGAACATAACTTACATGAATAACTTCGGAAAACATCAAAGAAAAAGATAATAACTTAGTAAAAACAGTGTTCAGCTCCCATCAGTCATGCAAGGCAACAAGGGCAAAAACAAAACCAGACATACTCTGGCCAACAAACAGGACCCCAAATCCATAAGAAAAATAGAGCCCAATAGTTAGTGCACGTGATAAAGATTTAGCATCTGAAAGCAAACAAAGAGTATAACCATGACACACTGCAACTCGATCTTCTAAAAACAACTTACAAATGTGATTGTACGAGAGATGTTTTTTTCGTTCCATCTTAGCAAAGGCATGAGCATCCTCCGTTAACCGCTCCAAGAACAACTCCTACACCACGATAGGAACAAATACATCATATATGGATACCGCAGGAATCTGCTTCAACGAGTTAAGTCATAACCGACAGCAGAGAACCTATATCCAGCTAAATACCGAAAGTGTAACCACAGAAGCAAATTAAAGTTACGATCTACGGATTGACATGCATAACCTCAAATTCTCCCAGTGCGTTCTCGTTCGCGTTTACTGTTGCCCAACGGAGTTTTTTAAAGAAGAATGACATCGAAAGGAAAGAAATAAAAGGGGAGCAGATGTACATACAGAAGCTTTATTGATTATAAATACGGCATCAGCAGTGGTGCGGATTTCTGCAGCAGCACCACCACGAGCACCACACTCGCCGCGAACAAGGCGCCACACGCGGCTCATGGGAAAGCTGCATGATGCGCCACCAGAAGCAGCAGGTGTCGCCGGAGGACCGGAGGAGGAAGAGCCTGTGGCATCCAAACTCTGGTTGGACTTCTTCTTCTTGGCCGGCGCCTCAGCGTCCTCCATACCACCAGAACCTCCCGCCTCCTTTCTCTTTATCTCCTTCGGCAACGATGCCACCTTCGGCATGACTCCTGAGTTAGGGCTGTCAATGAACAAGCTAATATTCACAACAAATTTTTATTAAAAATAAATAAAACTTACACACGAGTGGAAGACTTCTTAGGGCAAACTAGGACCATAAAATGTAACCAAACTTACATAGACGTAAGCGGACATCAAACTTAATACAATATGACATAAAATATATGTCGTAAGGATAACACATTTAGAAATTAGTCTACTAAAATAAGAAAAAATAGTCCGCTATCATTAGTGGAAGAAAAGGAGCTCAAAGTAGAGGTGGTTCCCCACCACACAAAAACTTACAACCGTTGCATCGTTAGTTGAAATACGTGGGCTACCCCCACCAACTTTTGCTGTAGCCACCATGGTTGGAAGGGCTTACACACTAGTTCTCGTCAAAAGCTGTTAAAATTATTGCTGTTACATGTCACCATCATTAAATCGTGGCATTTGATCACTTGGGTTATGGGTTATCATATGGGCTAGCCCTTCGCTAGCCCAATCTTCAGAATCGCCGTTGGATTCGTTGTCTTCACGTTTGTGAATTAATCATGTTTAGAATAGCTTCATGAACTAACTTTCGCAGGTTTCAATAATTCTTTTCTTTATCTGATTCATATATTCATAACCATATTTTGTCTCGAATCACTCAAAAATCTCGGAGAAATTATTTGTCTCTACAGAATTAGATAGAGAGATATTTGTGGCTTCATATTTTTGCAAAATTTTATTAATTTATTTTAAATTATCTTTCTCAGTGATTTGAGATCACCATTTAATCCAAAACTGCTTTTATAAACAAAGTAAATTAAATTGATCTTTTCCTTGACAAATTCTTTAAGACCATATCAAGGGATTTGGCAACCTATAAATAAATGGGTTAGAGTTTAACCATTTGCCACATCATCATTTTTCACATTCTTTAATAATTGGGTACAGATCCACCCAATATTCATATTTGTCTTCTATTTTATCTGGCAAAGTATTAAACTTTGCACCAAAATATTTCAAGCATCAGCAAAATCATGTTGGAATATCTTTATTTGAAATAAACATTAAAGAATGCTTTGTTTTAGAGTTTGTCAAATGAAATGCCTTCATTATAGTATTAACATAATTTCAGTAATTTATTAAAATTTTGTGTTGCAAGTTAGATGAGAGACTGATTGTTCTATCTTGATATGGGTTAGGTCCTCAATCACGATAATGGATAATGTTGTTGCATAACCCATTTATTATACAAAATATCTTCATTTGCTTCATCAAAGCTGTGGTGTATAGCTATTCATTTTAATTGAATCAATGTATTTTCATATACCTTGTGAGTGAAATGAGATTCAATAGGAAAAGCAGCTCTACCCAAATATCATTATGCTAAAAAAGGCATTGTCTTGATGTGGCTATCTTCTAGTTTAATTTTCAGAATATTTTGCCTTAGCTTCTTAGTTAAATAAGATGATTTATAAGTTACAAAAGCTAATACTTCTTTTATGGTTTTAAGATTTAGAGCTACAACCTCAAATGATTCTCCAATTTCTTATGTAGGAGGAATACCATAAAAGTGTTCGTGTAGATCAATTTAACCTTTAGACATTANATGTATTTTCATATACCTTGTGAGTGAAATGAGATTCAATAGGAAAAGCAGCTCTACCCAAATATCATTATGTTAAAAAAGCCATTGTCTTGATGTGGCTATCTTCTAGTTTAATTTTCAGAATATTTTGCCTTAGCATCTTAGTTAAATAAGATGATTTATAAGTTACAGAAGTTAATACTTCCTTTATGGTTTTAAGCTTTAGAGCTACAACCTCAAATGATTCTCCAATTTCTTATATAGGAGGAATACCATAAAAGTGTTCGTGCAGATCAATTTAACCTTTAGACATTGAACCTTGATAGCCTCGACCTCTTGAGGCACTTCAACCCCCACTCCTCGGAGCTCCATTAGAGCTTTTCCCTTGGGGTTGATCTACCCCCTGTTGATCCCTACAAAAATTCACAAGTAATAAATTCAGGTAAAGTGTTAGAGTCGGCAAGAATGAATTCAAATTCAAAATCGAAAAATAGTCAATTAAGCTTACCAATGAAAACATATTCATTTGGATACTAGATTTTTAAAATCCTTTCGAATAATATGTTTTACTGCAAAACAATTGATACACAATAAAGGAGATAAAAAATTGTATATAATTATAAAGTATTTGGTTTGACGTTGATTAAAAAATTTATTAGTAAATTATATATTTCTATTTATAGGAATAATAGAAGCATTACAGATGTTATGCTAAGAAATCAATTTTTTTCTTGGAATAATTTTATTTTTGTTGCAGGAACAACTAATCCATTTTTGTGAACAAACTACTTTAAAGTACTTAAATATATAATATGTTCATATATTTCTTAGGAAAATACCAAAACGTCATCAATATGAACCAAAATATAATTTAGACATTGATTAAAAACATCATTCATGATATTTTGAAATTCAGATGGAGCATTGTTAAGCTCAAAAGACATCATGTTCCGTTCATCATGTCCAAATGGTGTATTGAATGCCATTTTGTAATGATCTTCTTCTTTGATTTATATTTGTCAATATCCTGATTTTAAATCAAATTTAGAGAAGATTTTAGTTTTTACTAGTTTATTAAGTGAATCATTTTTATTAGAGATTGGACATCTTATCCATTTTAAAATTGTATTTAATGGTTTATAATTTATGACAAGTCGAGGCTTTCCTCATTCCTTTTAAGCAGCATACATAAACTCCAAGGAGAATATGAGTTCTAGACTAACTATTTATTTAATGGATCATTGATTTCTAATTTACACGGTCGTTGATAACTTTATTTGTCTGACAAGATCTTGCCTTAGTCGGAATATATCTTTCATCGAAGTTATTTTTGTATAGTAAAGATACACAATGTATTATATGATTCCAAAATGATGCTGGATTATCTCCACATATCGCAGTTTGAAAAGCTGTAATCATTTCATTAATTTTTTGTTGAACTTTAGTTCCCTTTAATCTATCAAAAATTGATTTAATTTTTATTTCTTCTTTTAGATAATTTATTTGAATGTTTTATTTTAACTTTATTCATTTTATTTAGTATGATTTCTTTAAGATCTACTACAAATTGAAATAAAACTGGCTTATTATATATCAAACATTATATACTCTTTTTTATCTATTTTTGTTATAGGCATTATTTATATTAAAAATGATGTTCCTAAAATAATATGTTGAATAAGGTCTTTGACAACTAAAAATGAAAGTGGGATAAAAATATGATTTTTACAAGTTGTTGCATTCATTGTTTTATATTTTATTTTCATTCTATTTCTACGAGTAGAAGTTAACATTATACAGCCCTTCGGCCTACGGACGTCATCATAGCTCCCTACTACACTTACTTAACCAACTACAATCACTACAGTAATTTAGTTTGTTACCGAAGTTCTAATACCATCGACAACAATGAATAAATCGTAGGTAATATATTCACCTAAGGTTTAGGTATGACAAAGTTGACATAGCAAAAATGTTTGTTGGTAATTAAATTACCAATAGATTTAAAGATAGTTTACATTAATCGACAGTTAACCGATGTACCATAACGATCACTATAGATTCAAAAGCATGCCACATTTAATTGTAGCTTGACCGTCATTTATATAACTGACGAAAATGTTCATAGGAAATGTGTTACAATTTCATCTGAAAAGTAACGCGATTTTATCAGTAAATTGTCGGTAAACTATTGGTTAACCGTGGAAATTTATAGCCGGCTTTGTCCGTAGCAAAAGTGCAGCACTTTGCCCAGACGTCGCTTGTTTGATGGACTGTTGGAAAATTGTCGCTTAATCAATAAACCATCGTAAAATCATTGATAAGCCGTCGAAAACATGTACCATCAGAAAAAAACCCCTCTTTCCTCACTACAATCTACACACATATCAATCAAAACATATCACAACACAGTAACAAAAGCAATTAACGTATAAATCATATACATAAATAAAATAAAAATAATTGAATTAAAACAAATGAAATGTACAACTGCACAATATAACTAAAAATCACTAGTAATAAATTGTTCAATACACAACCAAACAAAAAAAGTAAACCCCTACTCATCTTCCTTATTATCCAGTGTCCTCTCCTCATCATAATGCCTCACCATCATTCTGCACTGGCTCCTTCCCTTTCTGCAGTTCCAAATGCAACACAACTTTGATATTTTCCCTCATCTCCGATCTTTGAGTGGCTGCCTGGGTAGCAACTTGACGACTCATCTCCTCCTCCTGTGAAGTGGCAGTGGTTGCACTGGTTGTGCTTGAGGTTGGGCAGACATCATAGGCCAACACCTGGGACACCAACCCCTAGACCCTACCATTCTTCTTTCAGTTGATAGCCTCCCACCAAAGGTCGTACTCAGAAGGATCGTGAGATGTGCCCGAACCACAAGCTGACTGTTGAGATCGGCTCTCCTTGAGCCTTAAGAAGGTCTCCGATAAAGCATATCATTAATGAAAGTGAGAGACTAAATACTTTTTTTTATTTGATAATTTTTTTTTATTTATTAATCTTGTCAATTACCTGGGTCGTCTGTGATCTGTTCCCAACCCAGGTTTTATCTGATTGCCTATGGGTGCGCTCGTGTAACTCTGCAGCAGTTGGCTCGCGTATATTCTCTAGTGTTTATCAGTGTAATGGAATAATGCATATATTTAATGTAAAATAAGACTTAATGCAAAAAAAAAGTCTTATCGGCTTCCTATTATACTCCGTATGTGGGAGGGCTCCATGGTGTGCTTTGAGGCCCTCATACCCCCGCAGTCAGAGCGATGATTTAGCTTTGCCTGATCCCTCATTCCCTGATACTCCGGAGAGACCAAGGCTCTAAGCAGTGTGCACATCCTCACTTAGCCACAAAGGGTGCTCACGTATCCGGCATATAACTCACAGACGATCATTCCTCTTGTGTTTGAAGTTCCTGCGGATGTGTGCCTTCTTCTCCAGGGAGGGGGGAAGCAGAACAATTACTTCTTTAAATTAAATTAGAAATGGTTAGATTAATGAAAATAAATAAATAAATGTAATTATTGTGTTTGGAGTTTGCCTTAAGCTCATCAATCCACATATCTCGAATTGTGATCGGGATCTCCTTCTAGGATATGTAAGAGTGGTCTTACTTGCTTTGAATTATATCTCTGATGGAATGACTAGCATGTGTAGGGGGACAATTTAAAAATAACATGTAATTAATTTTCTATTAAATGAAAAGACACAAGAAAGTAACATAGGCATTAAACTAAAACTTGTGTGTTCCCTACTGCCCAAAGCTGATGACGACTACTCGTGTTGCTCAAACTCACATCAATAGCAGCTAATGTTGGTGATGTAGTGATCGCAAGTGGTGGTTGCGATGGCGTCATCGTCATGAGTGTTTGCGGTAAAGTGTCGTGGCCGGTGGTTGGTGGTTGATGGCAATGGTAGTGTTGTGGTTAGTGGTGAAAGTGGTGTCGGGGTCGTCTGATGGAGGAACTGGTGTGGTACCTGGGACTGGTGGCAGTGTCAGTGTGGTTCCCTCTGTACCACCACATCAATGGCCTCGTCAGCTTACAAACTTCCACAAGCCAACAAGTCCCCCAACAGGGGGTATACCGCCCCTTCCTCCATAAGTCATATGTAAGTAGAAAAGTAAATTTAATTAATACAGCTACATACTACTTAAAATGAAAGTAAATAATATGCAATGAAAAGAAAGGGCAGCCCTAAATTGCATGGGTACAATTTACAGACTACTGAAATTGACAAAAATAAAAACGCACAGTAAATAGAAAAGAAAACTGTAAAGTACGATTTATATGAAGCTGAAAATACCAAAGTAGTAAGTAAAAAAAAATAATATTAGAAAGAGCTTAATGGATTTAACGATCTTTGACATACTTAACATCATTATGATGTTAAGAAATCTAATTTCAATCCTAACCACATCTTCATATGGTCGAAGTTTAATGATAACAAACCATCTAAGACAGTTCTCTTTAATTTTATGTCATACGAGCTACACCAACCTTATCACGGATGTACATATTCTGCATTTTTTCTCTAAGTGTAAAGCCACTCGTCTACCTAAGCATTCTCATCTCAACATCACTTAACTTAATTTTACTCTACTCTTTCAAATGCCAAAATTATGTGCCATAAAGCATTGTAGGTCTCACCACCACCAACAACAAGCCTTATCCCACTAAGTGGAATCGACTACACGAATCCCTTTTCTCCTTTGCGTTCTATTGAGTGTCATATTTTTATGTAATTCTAATAAATAAAGATCATTTTTGTATACAATATGCCCAAGTCTTTCTAGGACTACCTCTGCACTTCTTAACATAAGTTGAATCTAAAATATCCACTCTCTTAACCGGTTCATCAGATGGTCGACATTTAATGTGACCAAACCATATAGCATGATTCTCTCTAATTTTGTCTGTCATAAGAGCTACACCAACCCTATCATGAATATACACATTTCACATTTTGTTTCTAAGAGTAAAGTCAGTCAGCTACCTAAGCATTCTCATCTCAACATCACTTAACTTAATTTTATTATTCTCTTTTAAAAGCCAACATTCTATGTCATATAGCATTGTAGGTCTCACCACCAACAATAACAAGCTGTTAACCCATTAAGTGGGGTCAGCTACATGAATCCTTTTTCTCCATTGCATCCTATTGAGTGTCATATTTTCATTTAATTCTAATAAATTAAGATCTTTTTTTTATATAATATGCCCAAGTCTTTCTAGGTCTACCTCTGCCTTTCTTAAAATAAATAGGATATAAAACATCTACTCTCCTAATTGGATCATCAAATGATTGATGTTTAATGTGACCAAACCATCCAAGATGATTCTATCTAATTTACTATTCATAATAGACAATATGTTCTATTGTTATGTTGTCGAAAATAACTCAACTCAGAAAATAGGATATTTCTACTGACGAAAATTTAAGCTGTCTATTTTACCACCGGTTATCGTATTTTTTATTGTAATGAATCTATGTGGTTCACAGTTTGCACAAAACTTGACTTTGGTCCTGACCTCCTACAAACGTCATCACTGTTCACCACTACAGTAGACTACAGTCTCCATAGCAATCAGCTACCGTGCTTGCAGTTTGCTATCTCCATAGAAGAGCTGATTTGTGTACTCATCATTCGTAGTGGATTATTTCCAACTGTGCTAGGTCCAATGTTTTTCTTTTTTTCAAGATTTTTCACGTAAAAAAAATTGAGGTGTCTCCCCTTTCTTACCTCTCTTAAATAACTTGAGTGTCCGTTGGATTTCGTGTAGTGCTAAGATGATAATTTATTACTCTGCCGTCGCGGACCTTTGACACATATCACTCTTTAATTTTTTATATTTTTTTTAATTTTATTTTTGGTTTGGGTTTGAAACTTAGTTTTATAAACGCTTGATTTTACTTTCAAAATTTTACAAATTTAAAATAATGTGTTGAAAATTAATTTGCTTCAAATGATCCATCGTCTTTTTCTAAGATTGCAAGGAGAATTAGAATTCCTTTATCTTGCATGACTGTTAAGTTATTTGCAATCTACTTAGCACTTTTCCAGCGTTAGTAAGCGATCATAGTATAAAATTTTATTATTATGTGTCCCTCTTTAAAAATTTTATGGCTCCTCCAATACTCACNGGGGGGCGGGGGAGCGGGCGACAGAACAATTACTTCTTTAAATTAAATTATAAATTTTTAGATTCATGAAAATAAATAAATAAATGTAATTATTGTGTTTGGAGTTTGCCTTAAACTCACCAATCCACATTTCTCGAACTGTGATTGGGATCTCCTTCTAGGATAAGTAAGAGTGGTCTTACTTACTTTGAATTATATCTCTGATGGAATGGCTAGCATGTGTAGGGGGACTAAATTTAAAAATAACATGTAATTAATTTTCTATTAAATGAAAAAACACAAGAAAGTAACATGGGCATTAAACAAAACTTGTGTGTTCCCTACTGCCCAAAGCTGATAACGACTACTCGTGCTGCTCAAACTCACATCAATAGCAGCTGATGTCGGTGATGTAGTGATCGCAACTGTTGGTTGTGATGGTGTCCTGGTCAAGAGTGTTTGCAGTAGTAGTGTCGTAGCTGGTGGTTGGTGGCTAATGGCAATGGTAGTGTCGTGGTTAATGGTGAAAGTGGTGTCGGGGTCGTCTGATGGAGGAACTGGTGTGGTACCTGGAACTGGTGGCAGTGCCAGTGTGGTTCCCTCTGTACCACCACATCCATTGCCTCGTCAGCTTACAGACTTCCACAAGCCAACAAGTCCCCCGACAGGGGGTATACCGCCCCTTCCTCCATAAGTCATCTCTAAGTAGAAAAGTAAATTTAATTAATACATCTACATACTACTAAAAATGAAAGTAAATAATATGCAATGAAAAGAAAGGGCAACCCTAAATTGCATGGGTACAATTTACAAACACTAAAATTGACAAAAATAAAAAACGCACAGTAAATAGAAAAGAAAATTATAAAGTACGATCTATAAACTACTGAAGCTGAAAATACCAAAGTAATAAAAATATATTAGAAAGAGCTTAATGGATTTAACAATCTTTGACATACTTGACATCATTATGATGTTAAGAAATCTAATTTCAATCCTAACCACATCTTCAGATGGTCGAAGTTTAATGATAACAAACCATCTAAGACAGTTCTCTTTAATTTTGTGTCATAGGAGCTACACCAACCTTATCACGAATGTACGTATTCTGCATTTTTTCTCTAAATGTAAAGCCACTCATCTTCCTAAGCATTCTCATCTCAACATCACTTAACTTAATTTACTCCACTCTTTCAAACGCTAAAATTATGTGGCATAAAGCATTGCAGGTCTCACCACCACCAACAACAAGCCCTATCCCACTACGTGGAATCGACTACACGAATCCCTTTTCTTCTTTGCGTTCTATTGAGTGTCATATTTTTATGTAACTCTAATAAATAAAGATCATTTTGTACACAATATGCCCAAGTCTTTCTAGGTCCACCTCTGCATTTCTTAACATAAGTTGAATCTAAAATATCCACTCTTTTAACCGGTTCATCAGATGGTCGACATTTAATGTGACCAAACCATATAACATGATTCTCTCTAATTTTGTTTGTCATAGGAGCTACACCAACCCTATCATGAATATACACATTTCACATTTGGTCTCTAAGAGTAAAGTTAGTCATCCACCTAAGTATTCTCATCTTGACATCACTTAATTTTATTATTCTCTTTTAAAAGCTAACATTCTATGTCATATAACATTGTAGGTCTCACCACCAACAATAACAAGTTATTAACCCACTAAGTGGGGTCAGCTACATGAATCCTTTTTCTCTATTGCATCATATTGGGTGTCATATTTTCATTTAATTCTAATAAATTAAGATCTTTTTTTTATATAATATGCATAAGTCTTTCTAGGTCTACCTCTACCTTTCTTAAAATAAATAGAATATTAAACATCTACTCTCCTAATTGGATCATCAGATGATTGATGTTTAATGTGACCAAGCCATCCAAGATGATTCTATCTAATTTACTGTTCATAATAGACAGTATGTTCTATTGTTATGTTGTTGAAAATAACTCAACTCATATGCTATTGTAAAACATTTAAAAATTAGGATATTTCTACTGATGAAAGTTTAAGTTGTCTATTTTACCACCAGTTATCGTATTTTTTATTGTAATGAATCTATGTGGTTTATAGTTTGCAAAAAACTCGACTTTGGTCCTGACATCCTACGACGTCATCACTGTTCACCACTACGGTAGACTACAGCCTCCATAGCAATCAGCTATGGTGCTTGCAGTTTGCTATCACCAAGACTCGTATTCATTACAGCTAGACTACAACTATTATCATTGAACTACATTGTACATTTATAATGATCAACTTTATAACTCCATCTTGCCTAATTCAGGAGAAGAGCGGATTTGTGTACTCACCATTCATATTGGATTATTTCCAACTGTGCTAGGTCCAATGTTTTTCCCTTTTTCAAAATTTTCACGTAAAAAAAATTGAGGTGTCTCCCCTTTCTTACCTCTCTTTAATAACTTGAGTGACTGTTGGATTTCGTGTAGTGCTAAGATGATAATTTATTACTTTGTCATCGCGGACCTTTGACACATATCACTCTTCAATTTTTTATTTATTTTATTTTATTTTATTTTTGGTTTGGCTTTGAAAGTTAGTTTTATAAATGCTTGATTTTACTTTTGAAATTTTACAAATTTAAAATAATGTGTTCAAAATTAATTTGCTTCAAATGATCCATTGTCTTTTTTCTGAGATTGAAAGGAGAATTAGAATTCCTTTACCTTGCATGACTGTTAAGTTATTTGCAATCTGCTTAGCACTTTTCCAGCATTAGTAAGCGATCCTAGTATAAAATTTTATTATTATGTGTCCCTCTTTAAAAATTTTATGGCTCTGCCAATACTCACTCTTTCGTAAAGACAAACATCTANAGGCGTAGTAAAGCCACAGCAGGGCGCTGAAAAGAGCTATGATGTACGGCTCTGATTTAAACCCTTCCGTCGATTTGTTTTGCAGGATTCGATAAAATGTCGGCCTGCAGGAATTGATGAAACATTGGATTAATTAGTGACTAATCCGTCATTAAAATTAATACAATTTGTTATAGAAGAAACATAAGAATTTGAAGGCACTTTTAATCGGTCATAGCATGTATAAGTGTCTTTTATTTCTAAGCAAATGATGTGTGAGCGAGGAAAAAATATTATCTCAGGAGTACTGATGCACCAGTACTTTAATGGGGAGGTGTCACGTGGCATTATAGTGAGACCATTGTATACGTGACACCGCCTCATTACAGTACTAATGCATCAGTACTCCTGAGATAATACTTTTTCGTGAGTGAGGGTTACTTGTTTTTGTTGTATGATTATTTAAATTATACATAAGAAATAGAGAAATTTGATGTGGAAGTGGCACGTACACCGGAGACAGAAACACCATAAATGATACGACATTCCCTGCAAAATTAGCAAGTAAAGAGTTAATGGAGAAAGATTTTAAACTTATAAAATAAATAATGGATAACCATTATACATGGCTAAATTTTAGCTAAGTCGTCGGGTGGATAAATATTTGCGTACATAAGACGTACGTACGTCGGTAGGTTACAAAGAGGATATTGAGGGTTATATCAGCGTTATACCCCTCGTAACCTCCCTGTAACTAGTAAGTTTCAAGCTTCTGTTTTCATATATTCCTAAATTACAGGTAGGTTACATGGATGATATATGGAGTATAACACGNAACACAAACTCATTGACGAACCGAACACGAACTGTTCGCGAACAACGAGCTTTTTTGACAGCCCTACTCATATCCCCAATAAATAATATAAAAACTATGATTTGTGGCTACCAAAAGCCTTACCCAACTTTAATTATGAACCCATGATTTCATGACAACACCACATAATAAAACACTCTTTCTTATGTTTCATACTCCCTAATTAAAGTATTTGCACGTTCGTGCATGAATGCATAGCAGTGTGGTCTCATTCAAACCGTCGCCCGAATGTACGAATATCCACATGCAATAGTTTTTCAGTTTAGAGAGGATTATGGTCGATCAAGATGAAGAACTCTTACATAATTAAAGTGTTATAGTTATGGCATAAGAGGTGTTGGATTTAATACTATGTAAAGTATTTAAAAATTTATTTGATACAAAAATAACTAGTAATTGAGTTCCACTCATATATATATAAATTCCTATTACTTTAAATTAAAAATCCCCATAAAATATTTTAAAGCATAATTTTCAAGGCCCAAAGCATTCTTCATGGTGTTACAATGCAAACTAAGAGTGCGTTTGGGGCAGCTTGTGCTTATCCAGATAAACCGCTTATCTAGAAAATTGGACCGCAGGGTTCGACCCGTGTTCCACGTTTAGTGTAAAAAACCAACTGCGTTTTCAGATAAGTTGCTCAAATGCAGTTTCAAAACAGTGATACGGTATTTTTAAAACGAAGCCCAAAACTACAATCAATCAATAAATAGTAGTTGATCAGATGGCTCAACCACTAACCCAAACAACAAAATAAAGGATAAATAATCACCTGTTCATAAAAAAGACTAGAACAATTATTACCTATAATCCCAAATATGGTAACCCATGAGTGATCAACAGTTAGCCACGCCATCCCCCCACAAATTATAGCAACTCACCAAATGCTTCAATTAATGAGCAGTAAATGAAAGCTTTCTATTTAAAGAAAGATATATAGATACTTGTTAGAAGTTACTTAGCAAGCAAAGCTAGCTAAGAACTTCACACTACTTCTTCTTCTTCCTCCCCCCTCCAATGTTCAGCATTATATAAGAAGACAGATCCTGATACATCTCTTTCTTAAACCTGTTGACATTGACAAAAAGCTTCCATAATTAGATCGTCCTTAGTGTGGTGGTTTATATATTTAATTTCGTAGGTAAGATTTGCCTTTTTATGGGCGTTGAGGAACGCCATGCATGATGTACGTTTCATGCAGTTATTTATGTGGGTGTATTTTCTCATTGGGAGAGCACCCGTTTTTAGAAAAGTAAGGCCGTGGGTGACACTGTACTGGCCATGAAAAGCTTATCATAAGCATAAGTTGAAACATAAATTCATGCTTGGTTGTTGGCTCAATTTCAAAGTGCATTCATCAATGATGTTTTATTGGAGTTCTAGTACTGAGTTGGATTCACTAGCTTGGTTTTAGAGGGTCAATACCTAGCTAGCATGGGTGAATCCAACCTCTATTTTAGGGAAGAAGATTATGTTTGGGGTTCGGATGTAGCTCTACATCCAGACTCCAATGGCATGGTGATGTGTGGCAGATGCTTTTGGGACCGATGTTCATAAGCGAAATATGAAAAACAAATGCAGTCGGTCGGGCCCAAAGATCTGTGAACCAGGCCTGAATGTCTGCGACATGGGCTGAAATGTGGAATACCCAGAATGCCCAGACTAGACTGTCTTCTTGACGCGACCTCCCAGATTAGCCATTTATTATTTAGGGTTTAATAGAGTGGAAGTATTTTTTATGTTTTTCCGCCTACTTTCTCCGAGGATTTTTTTTCCCGCTCATTTGCTTAATCTAAGCTAATTTGTGTTTCCCTTAACAACGTTGATCGAGTTTGTAGGTCATCGATGATTGGAGTTTGCACGACACCCTTTTGTCTTTATTTTCGGGGGAAGAAGACATTCAAGATTAATCTGTCAACGGTGATATAAAGAAAATTCCTTATTTTACTTTTATCTACACGTTTATTTCATTTGGTATGGATTTCGGATAAGCTTTTTTGTTACGTTCTTATATGTTAATACCAAGTTTGTTTCATATTAATATTTGTACATATGGTATTATTGTAAAATATGGTATTCATATGGCCATTTAGTACTTGTGCTTTACATTGTTTGATAGACATATTTAATAGAAATGTTCTAAATCTTATGTATTGATATTTGCATATATTGGTGGTTTTCTAGAGATTTTTTTGTATAAATTGCTGGTTGTTTTTTTTTTTTTTGTAAATATTATATAAATGTATTAAACAACATATATTAGTGCTCCTATTGGTGGTTTAGGGTTGGGTCTAGGCTTCGAGAGTGCAGGATGGTATAAGGGGGTACAAATGATTTTTCCAATTAAAACCCAACTAGTGCTCTAGAATCATTTAAAACAATATCTAATATCATTTGCATCATCTTTTGTTGCTCTTATTGGTGTGTTTTCATTGTATACTCTAAGGTTACAAAAGAGTACAAGTTGATAAATATTATTTTTACAATTAAAACCACATATAGTGCTCTAGAATTAATTAAAATAAAGACTTGGAGCATTTGCATCATCTTTTGTTGTTTTTTTATTGATGATTAATGTTCTAATAGATTGACCCTTGTATGGTTTGAGGGTACAAGAGAGTACAAAAGGATACAAATTATTTTTGCAATTAAAACCTCATTTAGAGCTCTAGAATCATTTAAAACAAGTCTAATACCATTTGCATCATTTTTTTTTCCTATTGGTGTTTATTCATTAGAATTTTTCGTGAATGCTTTGAGGGTTCAAGAGGGTATAAATTTATTTTGCAATAAAAATCTTATCTAGTGCACTATAACTATTTAAATAAGGTTTAATGTCATTTGCATCATCTTTTGTCAATAGTATTGAAAATTTTTCGTTGAATTTACCATTGTATTATATTCTAAGGGTATAAGAGAGTATATTTTTTTTATATAATTATATGTTCATCTAGTGCTCTAGAACCATTTAAAATAATTTATAATCACATTTTCAACATCTTTTATTGCTCCCATTCAACTTTTTTTCATTGGATTTATCCTAGTATATTCTGAGAGTACAAGGGAGTATAAGAGGGTATAAATTAGTAATTAATTAAAATAATTTCTAATGATAATTTGATCATCTTCTATTTCTCCTTTGATGGTATTCCATTTAACTTACCCTTGTATGCTTTGAAGGTACAAGAGGGTATAAATTTTAGTTGTAATTAAAACCTCATCTAGTGCTATGGAAACATTTAAAATAATGTCTAATCACATTTGTATCATCTTTCGTTATTTCTATTAATATTTTTTCATTATATTTACACTTATATGTTTTGTGGATTACAAGAGGGTAAAATTCATTTTTACAATTAAAACCTCATCTAGTGCTCTATAACCATTTAAAATAATTTTTAGTCTCATTTGCATCATCTTTTATTGCTCCATTTTATGCGTTTTCGTTGGATTTATCCCTTTATTCTTTAAGGGTACAAAGGTTCAAATTTTTTTTGCAATTAAAATCTCATTGAGTAGTCTGGAACCATTTAAAACAATGTCTAATCTCATTTGCATCATCCTTTGTTGCTTCTACTGGTGAAATTTTATTGGATTCACCATTGTATGTTCTTAGGGTACAAATTTTTTTTACAATTAAAACCTTATCTAGTGCTTTATAACAATTTAAAATAATTTCTAGTCTCATTTGCATCATCTTTTTTTGCTAGATTTAATGATTTTTTATTGGATTTACCTTTGTATTCTGTAAGAGTATAAGAGGGACAAGTTTACAAATTATTCTTGCAAATAAAATCTTATCTAGTGCATCAACTTTGATTGCTCTTATAGGTGGTTTTTCATTGGATTTGTCATTGTATGCTCCGAGGGTACAAATTATTTTTTAATTAAAACCTCATTTAGTGCTCTAGAACTATTTAAAATTATTTCTAATCCCATTTGTATAATTCTTTGTTTTTCCTATTGGTGATGTTTCATTGGATTTAGAGTACAAGATGATACAAATTTCTTTTTCAATGAAAATCTCATATAAGGCTTTAGAATATTTAGAACAATGTCAAAGGCCATTTGGCTCATGTTTTATTGCACATATTGATAATTTTCTTTTTGATTTTTTTTTTTGCATGCTAAAGGGTTCAATTTTTTTTTTAATGTTAANAGAAACATAAGAATTTGAAGGCACTTTTAATCGGTCAGAGCATGTATAAATGTCTTTTATTTCTAAGCAAATAATGTGTGAGCGAGGAAAAAATATTATCTCAGGAGTACTGATGCACCAGTACTTCAATGGGGAGGTGTCACGTGACATTATAGTGAGATCATTGTATACGTGACACCGCCTCATTAGAGTACTAATGCATCAGTACTCCCGAGGTAATACTTTTTCGTGAGTGAGGGTTGCTTGTTTTTGTTGTATGATTTTTTAAATTATACACAAGAAATAGAGAAATTTGATGTGGAAGTGGCACGTACACCGGAGACAAAAACACCATAAATGATATGACATTCCCTGCAAAATTAGCAAGTAAAGAGTTAATGGAGAAAGATTTTAAACTTATAAAATAAATAATGGATAACCATTATACATGGCTAAATTTTAGCTAAGTCATCGGGTGGATAAATATTTGCGTACATAAGACGTACGTATGTCGGTAGGTTACAAAGAGGATATTGAGGGTTATATCAGCGTTATACCCCTCGTAACCTCCCTGTAACTAGTAAGTTTCACGCTTTTGTTTTCATATATTCCTAAATTACAGGTAGGTTACATGGATGATATATGAAGTATAACACAAATATAACCCTCAATACACTCCTTGTAACATACCTGAGGTACACAGCGCTGCGTACGTCTTATGCACACAAATATTTCTCCCCCGGGTTGGGTTTGAATCCGTTTTTGTACAGTTAAGTCAAGTGATCAGGGCTTGAGTTTAAGTGAGAGCTCGTATCATCTTTGAAGAAAATTTAAGAGAAATCTAACTAGTATTCTTTTCAAAATAAATATTTGTATGAAATGTGTTGGGTATGATACAAATCTTATGCCTATGAATGAGGATATAAAGTGCAAAAAATTAAAGAAAATGATAGAGACATCAACCTGTATTATTAATATTAATATTTATATTAATAATATTATTATTATTATCATTATAGTTGTTGTTATTATTATTTATTAAGATGAAT